>MINK01172364.1:0-19762 GCA_001735545.1 Phormia regina
ACCCGGGCTTACGATATTTTAGCGGTCAGGACTTAATATAACTAAAATTAGCTTTTTTTACTTCATCAGATTTTTAACAAAATTATTTCAAATTCCTTTCCTCCTCTTTTCTTTAAGTGTAAATTTAAACATTGGCCTTAGGCTTCCAAAATAATATTAATGTTTCATTCATTCATTCTTTTTACACAAATTCCAAAAAAAATGTATCTAAAGGAACCAGTTTAATAATTTCTTAAACAAATGCCCAGTGTGTCTTAGCGTAAATGTGGCAAAAAAACATTTGTTTATGAAAAACATTTATGAATGAGTCACAACAAATTTTAAAGGATTCAAATTGCAAAATATTTTCTCACGCATTTGGCTATGAATACTTTAAAAAAAATATTTACAAAGTAAACTTTTTGGTACCAAAAAAAGAAAATTAATACTTTGTGTTTAGATAAATGATAAAAAAATGTATAAATTATATTTTTATTAATAAAAATAAAACAATAAAAAAGTCTGGTAAAATATTTGGTGTTTAGTGTAAAGTCTAGTTGATAATAGAAAAATTTTGGAAATACAATCTGGTTTTAATTAAACTGAATTACTTTGGCTTTCAGTTAATCTAGTGTTAAGAGATCTGTCTAAACTTGTATAGCACTTAAAGCTTAGCTTAATTTAATATAAACACGATCACATAGAGAAATTTTCGTACAACAAATCTAATTTTGAAAAAAAAGTTAAAATTTTAGAGATTAATAAGAAAATGTCATAGCAGCTTTTTTAAATTTACTGTCGACATTTCATCAAAAAAATTGATGTAAAACGAATTGACCTTAACTGCTTTCCGCCCAGCCAAAAACGAATGCAGGAGACCAACTTTCCTGAAAAAAAGACAATTATTTAAACGGCTTTTTTTAATTGCATTAAAAAGCATATTAGCATAATATTTTCACCTTTATTACTTATGTAATATATATAATATATGTAGAGCTTTCATTCCTGCAAAAATCTTTTAAAAAGCTTTACAAATAAATTTTTGACAATTTTTCAAAATTGAAAAATATAAAAAAGAATTTTTAACACCTTAAAAATTTAAATATTATAATTAATAATATATTTATGTTAGCACAAATCCTTGTGCCAAATTTCGTGAAGATCGGTCCATAATTTCCCATATAAACCCTCTTTCGAAAATCACTTAAACGTGCATAAATCCCATAAAAATTTTAATATCAATTTAATATGCGACACAAATAACATCTTTATAAGTATAAATGACAGTGCAAAATTTCATAAATATCGGTTCAATAGCTCCCATATAAGACCTAATTGCGGGAATCACCAAAATGTGTATAAATACATGTGAATCTTAGTGTCGAAGTAATATTCTGTATTAACATTTTTATTTTTCACTTAATACAAGTATAGGTCCATTATTGGCTTCTTCCCGAATTTTGGTACACATAGGCTATGGTGTAGGGTATCATATAATTGGGCTTACTTTCTTTCTAATTTTTTGGAATTTTTAAGCAAGTTTTTTAAACAGTTCTTTAAAGTCATTCGAGAACCAGTAATTTGTTCTCAAAAGTAATGTAGAAGTCATAAAAAATAAGTTCTTAAGCATCCCTTAAGATGAATTAAGAATCACAATAAGGTTCTACTCCTTTAATATCAGAATTGGTTGAAATGCCAGTAGTTCTAAGGATATTATTAAAGAATCTGAAGAGATTCTGATTACACCTGTTCTAGAACTAATAATTCTAGAACAGGTTCTACAAATTTTCCTGGGAAATAACAATTTATTTGAAAACTTAATTACAAAATTATTTTAACATATTATAAACAAATAATCAATACATTCCTTTAAATGTATGCTTATCAACCCTAATTCAACAAATACTAAAAATAAAGACATTAGGGGAAATATAAAGTGTGGTACATCTCTCAGCTGTCATGACATCAAACATATTGAAATGCTTTTCATTTTTTTTCTTTAGCACAACTTAAATACTTTATTTAAACTAAAAAAATTAAAATAAAAAAAATAAAAAATAGAAAAACTAAAAACTTACCAATCGTGATATTTCATTTTTGGCAGATTTTTGTATTTGAGTCAATCGGATTTCATAAGAATCTTTTAATTCGCGTATATCAGCTGCTTTACGTCTATCAGCGTCGCAATTAATCTGTAAAAAGAAGTCATGACAACGCAAATTCATTTCGTATAAATGATTGACTTGAACACAAACAACAACAACAGTAGTTGCATTCTTCAGCTTACTTGTTAAGACAGAAAACCAGGCGGGAAGGGGGGACACAAACACTTGTTAAATATTTATGGAATGATATTTGAAATGAAGGCGTTTGAAGCAGAGCAAACAAAAATTTTAAATTCACATGCACAACAGGAAAATTAGTTTAAAACTATTGATAATTTTTCAAATTAGTTAGTAATAGTTTATTAAGGATATTTTTGTTTATTTTATTTTATATTAAATAACTTATGAACATTTTTCTATTGATAATATTTTAAACTATGACAGGAAAACTACTCACTCAAAGAGATACAAATAATAACAATTGTCAAAGAATAATATTTAACAGTCCATCACAATTGCAACAACAACAACATGTTGCTTTAGTATTCCTAATACAAGTGAAAATTGAAATTGTAATGGAAACAAATAAACTCATAAACAATAAGGGGACAAAAGTAAATTCATTAATAAAATTAATGATTGACCATCATTGATAACCAAGTCAAGCCAAGCCAAGCCAAACCAAACCAATGATGGCTAATATAAACAATTTGAATGATAGCTGGCCATTACCTTGACCAGACTGTCTGTCATCCCTTTTAGTTTCTTTTTTTTTTCCTGTTCTACTTTTCCTTTCAAGCTATAAAACACAGGGTCCTCTTTAAATTTCCAACAGTTGTTAACGTTTAACTATAACGAAAATGTATCGGCGTTTTTATTTGGTTGCTCTTATCATTTGCTGTGACACAACACTGAGTGCTGCCAACAAAAACTTAAGCAGCCTTTTGTTACCCTCTCACATTTCATATAAACGAAAACTAGTGGATTATACAAGTCGAATATTTTGCAATTCTCAAGTGAAAGTGGTTAATGTTTATTTTGAAAATGAAACGTCATTAAGTTATCCTGGACAAATACTAAGAGTGCTTAATGATTGTGGTGTATCGCATATTACTTTTAGGTAAAAGTGATTAAATAAATTAAAAAAAAATAAATACAAAAGATTTACTCTTGTTTGGAAGGGAAATTCCCAGTGAATGGTAGCTTAAAAGCTTTTAACAGAATTTTGGAAAATTGATAGCAAATTTGTTCATTTAATTAATTACTTAGGACGAGACTGTATTAAGTGCACAGGATTTATCAATTAACGTTAATATCTAATTCCGTTATCATCTAATCTCTTATGTAGAAAAGTGATGAGTTTGCGTCCTATATATAGTATTATATCTCCAGAATAATTTGTATTATTAAAATACCATAAAATTCAAATTAGGATTAGTCCAATTTTAGTTTCTCAAATATTAAAAAAAGCCAATAGAAAAATCTTGCAATATAGAGAGCGAATAAAACTCTTTTCATTTTAGCGTTTTTTCTTTGGTGGCATTTTTCCGTTGTGAAATTTTTTGGCACTTTTTTTTATTGTGTCGTGTAGAGTTTATTGCCGTTTTTCGTTTTTTTTTTCCTTTTGACGATTTTTTATTTGTAAAGTTTTCTGTTTAGTTTTTAATTTATCTTTTATTTATCCGATTTTTTTATTTTATTTTGATGATATTTTTATTTTACTTATTAGTCCCTGTGTTCTTCATTCCATTTTGACATTTTTTAATTTTAGCGTTATTTTTTTTCTTTGATGGAATTTTTCCGTTGTACAATTTTTGGCGATTTTTATTTATTTTGTAGTGTAGAGTTTATTGCCGCTTTACTTTTTGAGTATTTTCCTTTTGACTTTTTCTGTTTTTCTATTTATTTATTTATTTCTGTATTTTATTTTTTATTTTAATGATTTTTATTATTTCATTTTCTTTTTTTGATATTTTTTTCATTTTAGCGTTTTTTCTTTGGTTTTCTCATTTTTACATATTTTTTTTTATTTTAGAGATTTTTTAGAATTTATTGTTTTCTTTTTTGGTTTTTGTAATTTTTTCAATATAAACGTTTTTTTTTCAATTTTAAAAATGTTTTCTCAGTATTTTTTAATTTTGATACCTTTTTTTTGGTTTTGATAAAATTTATCATAAACAATTATTTGTTTGTTTTATTTTTGTTTTTATTTTTGTTTCTATTTTATTTTTATTTAATTTTTTAAATTTTTTTTAATTTTCTTTTTTCATTATAGCGATTTTTTATTTTGCTGATTTTTTAATGAAAAAAAATTTCCATTCCGCTTGTTTTTCCGATTTTTGTGATCTTTTCTCGTTTTTCCGTTTAAACGTTTTTCTTAGAAATTTATTATTCCGTGTTTTTTTTTTTTTTTTAATTTTGATACATTTTTTCCATTTGATAATTTTATCATAATTATTTTCTATTTACAGATTTTTTTAATTCTTCCAAATTTGTTTTATTTTGCAGATTTTTTATTTTTACTATTCAGTTTTTTTAGAATATTTTCATTTTCAGTGATCTATTTTCGTTTAGATGTTTTTTTTCATTCTAGCGATTTTTTATGATTTTGTATAATTAAACTGGACATTTCCACTTCTCTTTTAGATTCTTTTCGTTTTTAGTGATTTTTCCTCGTTTAGGCGTTTTTTATTTAAGCGATTAGTTTGGTTCTAGCGATTTTTTGCCGATTTTTTTTTTTATTAAAAAATAGTTTTCTATTTGATTAATTTGGATAATTTTGTTTAATTAATAATAAAATTCCATTTCACTTGTTTTTTACATTCGTTTCGTTTTTAGTGATTTTTTCCCCCATTTAGACGTTTTTTCATTTAAGCGATTAATTTCTTCCTAGCGATTTTTAATTAAAAAAAATATCTTTTCCGCTTCTTTTTGGAAATACTTCTGTAACTTAAAAACCGTTGAAAATATCACATATACTGTATTGTTGTCTAGTTTTTTTTGCTGGAGTACAGATCTGTAAGGTATCAGAGGGGTAGAGGGTAGGTCGCTAAAAATTTCATATCCAAATAATAGACCAATTTTGATAATTATAAAATAAATATTTTCTATAAAACTTTAAAATCTCTTCCCTTATTTTTTTTCAGAAATAAATTCCGTACTGCACCTTCTGAAATACTCAAAGATGATGGCATTGAAATGTATTTAATAATGGTTTTACGTAATATATCACAAAGTGTTAAACTAAATATGCTTAGAAGAAGATCAGCCTCAAAACATTTAACTTTCATTATCTTAATGATAGAAGATCCCGATTCAGTGACTATGAAATGGTTGTACAGTACTTTTAAAAACTTTTGGAATATGTGGATTTTAAATGTGGCCGTTATTTATTATCATGCAGATCTTTTACACATCTATCGTTATGATCCCTTTGATCATAAACTATTTCCGGAAACAGCTATTGATGGTCACCATAATATAACTGTAAGACACATTTTTCCCAGAACCATTTTGAATATGAGAGGAAAACCTTTACGCATATGTATGTATCAGGATGGTATACGTTCGATATTTGGTTATGGAGATAAACTAATGGGTTCAGATGGTTTGATGTCGGGTTATTTGGCAGAACGTTTAAATGCTACTCGTGTCATAGATTGGGTTAAACCCTATGGCAATACATCGATAAGTAGTGATATTTGTTTTCGGGAAATTGTTGAGGCTATTGATGATGTTGCTCTCAATATAAGATTTTTGTCATTGGAATCATTTTACAAAAGAGCTGAAAACACCATAGTACACAGTCGTGATGATTTATGTGTTATGGTGCCTAAGGCTAAGATTGCCTCAACATTTTGGAATTTATTTCGTTCATTCAATACCGGCGTATGGTTGTCTATATTGAGTACCTTAATATTGGCCAGTGGTTTCTGTTTATTCAATTATCGTAAAATATGTGGTGATAGTAAATTTATATTACAACTCTATGCCTGTATAATATCCATGCCATTTTTGAAACTACATAGACCTACTTCTCTGCGAATATTTCTATGTGTTTGGCTGGTTTATGGTATGCTAATCTCAGCTGCATATAAGGGTAATCTTACAGGAAACTTGGTGGAAAGACAATATCTACCCGATGTTAATACCATAAAAGATTTAGCAGAATCTCCTTATCCACTGGCCACTTTACCACGTCATTTTAAACACTTGCATCGCTATTTAGATCCCAAAAATAAATATAGTGCCATGTTGCGCGACAAAGCCGTGGAGGTACCCGATTTACAGTTTAGATATTTAGTAGATAATAATAATTTATCTTATGCCTATTTGCAAAAGTATCATGTCTCGGTATTTAAGGTAAACTCAAGATTGCACTCGAGAAAGGGACGTCCTCTATTTCATGTTATGAATCAATGTATTGTACCCTTTCATGCTGTTTATATTGTTCCTTATGGATCACCCTATTTGGGTTTTATCAACACACTTATGCGTAATGCTCAGGAATTTGGTTTTATCAATTATTGGGATCGTTTAATGAATGCAGCTTTTCGTAGTTCTAGACGTAGTGTTAAACGAAAGAGACGAGATGATGATGACGATGAACCAGTAGTTCTAAAGTTATATCATTATAAAGCGGTATTTTGTTTTTGGTATATCGGTTTGGCATTATCATCTGTATGCTTTCTCTTTGAATTATTAAGCAGGCAGCATGTTAGACAAAAGCTTAAAAATATTATAGCTTTTATAAACTTAGAAGTCTAATAATAAATATGTGATTGATAAAAAGACACTTTCACAAAGTGTCTATAAATTTTTATCAGTTATATATTATTTCCGGCTTTTGTATAAAAAAGCTTTATACCATTTTTTTAGAAGTTTTAAGTTTCAGTGAAACTTTGTTTTCCTAAATATTTGTTAGCAATAAATTTCTTAAAAGTTTTGAACCATAGAGTAACAAGAGACGAAAGTAATTGTCAAAAACCTAACTCAAGCAACAACAAAATACATGTAATAAAATATATTTTGTTGTTGCCAAAAAAATAAAAATTGTCAATCGAGAATTTCGTCTCCTATATGTTACTCTATGTTTTGAACTTTACAGAAAGCTTAATTAATTTTGTTATATTTCATCAATTCCTCTATATCGAAAGAAGCACTTGAATTTTTAATTATTTTAAACAAAGTTCCTCCAATTCTTATAAAGCTTAAAAAAGCTCAATAGTTTTAAAAGCTTATTTATAGAACAAGACAAAAACATTACAATAGTTTTTTTTAATATTTAAATTTCAATATAATTTTGAATAAATCCCCTTGACAAGAAAACAAATTACATAATTTTTAGTTTAAACTTTTGAACAAACATTCCCAAAACAAAAAACACACACACAACATGCTTTTCAAATTAAAAAAATAAAACAAAAACAAACTTACCACTTTCTTTTCCTCTAAAGCTTTATTAGCTTCTTTTAAGGCATTTATCTCATTGGTCAGTCTTTGTATTTCATAATTGACTAGGCCACCCATGGCAGCCTGTGGCAAGTTTTCATTATTTGTGCTGGTTGTATCACATTTCTTATTATTAGCACCAGCTTTCTTTAAAAGCTCTACTGCATTTTGTAACTTTTTAACTTCATTTTTCCATTTACGGGCTTCAGATTCATTTTGGGCTCTAAAAAACAAGAAATTAGAATTTAAATTTTATGTTTAAAAAAAATAAAAACATTAAGATAAAAGCTCACCTTAAAACTCGTACAGCTCCTTTTTCTGTATTTAAACTTAATTTAAGTTCATTGATTTCCAAACGCAATTGCTCAGTAAGAGCATTAAGCTTTTGTATAGTCTGAACATTTTCCTGAAGTTTACGCTTAAGTCTAGGTGGTGGATTTACTGTAGCCTTAGATTCTGTTTGATTTGATCTAGAGTTGGGAGGCAAAGGTGGTTTGCCTGTAAGCTTTTCCGATTTAGAGGGTGCTGGTGAGGCGGGTGGATTAACACTGCTTGTGGGTGTTGTGGGGGAAGAAATATTTTCTTTGATATGTAAACGCCCACGACAATTTAATTGCATGCCCTCGATACGTGTACGTTTCTCTTGATTAACAGAATCTGTGACTGAAGTTAGGGAAGCTGATAAAGTTTTCTTACGTTTAAGTTTATTTTTGGGTGAACAAACTTCTTGCCACTCATCTGTGGGTGTTTTTAAAATGGGCTTTATAAGCTTTGTATTGTTATTATTAAAGCTTTCATTGTTTGATTTCTTTATGTGTTGTTGATTGGTTAGATCATTAAGCTTTTGTTGTTTTTGTTTAAGCATTCTATAGCTTTCAGTTATATTCTCTGCAAGCCTAGTCACAATTTGTGCTTCTCCCCGACTATTGGGCACGTGGAGTGAAGACGTTTTATTCATATTTTCTGTTTGTTTATCTAACGATATGCTAGAGGTCGTTTTGGTCATTTTATCTGCCATTTTTTTTATGTTAAATAATTCATACAATTTCTTTTGTGATTGTATGAAGTTCGTTTAAATTTTAAATTTTTCTTCTTCTTTTTTGAAGAATTTTTACGTCCGACCTTTTCAGATTTATTATATTTCTCTCTTTTTGTTTTTAGTATAGGCGAAAGTAATCTCTTCTTTTATTTATTCTCATATATAAGTGCTTTTTGTGTGTAAGAGTGTGTGTGTACGTTAAATGTGCAATAAAACGTAAAAAGCTTTAGTTTATTATAAAAATATTTATAATTTAATCCTTAATTCGTAGTTTTTTCTTTGATTTTATATTTTTTGGTAGGTAGGTAGGTATTTCTAAAAATATTTTTAAACTTTTCTTTAATTTATATTCTGATATTTAATTATTGTCTTTGCTATTTCTTCTTTAATGTAAAAAAGAATTTATAGCAATTGTAAAATTTATTATTATTATTTTTGTATTTAGAAAAAAAAATAATAAACAAAATAAAATGTTTTAAAATATATTATCTATGATTCTATTTTGTTTTATTTTGTATTTTCCTTTGTATTTCCGGTATGGCACTTCGTTGGATTCATTTATGGCGTTTAACTGAAAATATCAAGAGAAAAAGAAAAGAGAATTAACTTTTTATTTTTAAACTTAAAAGACAAAAACTATTTAAAATATAAAAATCCAAGAAACACTGTGCTTTACACACATGTTAAGCATTTAAAGTTATTTAACAGTATCTGTTATTACATGTTTGTTATGTGGCATGTACATATATTATTTTGCAGCCTTAAGATATGCTTCACTTTTTATAAAATTAACTCTTACAGCTATGTAAACATTGTTCCATTACAGAAAAAGTAATAACAGCAACCAAAACAACTGTAAATATTACTAATGTTACTGTTAAAAGTTTTCTTTTATATAAAACAAACATTTAATTCAAATAAAAACTATAAATAGGAAAATGTTATTTTTTACTTCATTTAATGTAGAATTATTTATGCAATAAATAAATAATTTCACTATAAATGCACTTCATTTTATATTTATCCCCATTTTCAGGGTCATGTGGTTTTGTAACTTTACATTTCAAAAAAAAAACAGAAAACAAAATTAACATAATCGATTTTGTTGAAAGTTTAGTGACCTTTATAGGCCACTAATGGTTAGTTAGTTGGGCTTTTTCTTTCTTTAAACATGCCCCTGGCTTACCACTTACTGAGAGTGAGTGTAAACAAACAAACTTAAGGCTGCTTATTTTAAATGAAAAATAAACAGTTTTTTTTCAACGCCACCTTCAGCTACATGGAAGTCTCATTATTTATACATTTCAGCAAAAATGTTATAAAAAAACAAAAGCAAAAGCGTAAATTATTGATTTTTCTTTGTGGCTTTTAATTTCCATTTAATTGTTTGCAAGTAGTAGCATTTCTATAACACACGACATCAGCAAACATATAAAAAAAAACTTATTTAACAACAATTTTATAAACAACAAAAATAATAAATGGAACTTGAATACATAGAGATAAAGAATTAATTTTTGCATATGAAAATAAATATTTCCTTAATAAATTTAATAATAATTGTGTTATCACTAAAAAGGGTGGGAAATTGTTATAATAAATAATAAGAATTAAATACTAAATATAGATTATCTTATCGTAGGCATTAATTGGAATGGAAAAAAAATAGCAAATAAAATGATTAAAAATGCATTAAAATTTGTATTTATTAAATTAAAAATTAAAATTAAATTAAAATATTGAAAAAAATAATATATTTTATAAAAAGTTTCTTTAACATTATGAATTTTCTTAAGGATTTATAATTTAAAGACTTGACGCTATAACGATTTTTAAATAAAAAATAAAGCTACAAAAGTACACAACATTGGTAATAAAGCTATTGATTATCTCGTAAACTACTAATCGAATCGAATTAACATGTTATATACATACTTATGAAGTAAAAGAGTACCCAAAGCTTTCAGAAATATTATAATTATATAAAATATTATAATTATAATAATATTATTATCACCCTGGACTCGTATACATTCCAGGATGTTAAATTTAAATACCTCGACTAATTGTTACAATTCTTTAACTTTTTACTGAGAAATTTATTACAAAAAATAATTTAAATATTCCGTTTTGGAAAAATCATTTAAGACTCTTTATGGTATATGTTTTGTGAGTCCCGGTTAGATTCTGCATCGATCTAGCTATAACCGTCCGTCTGTCCATCTGTCTCTCTGTTAGAAGCAAGATAGGGCTTGAAGGGCACAACGTAGGGGACAATATTAGGCTTAAATATTTATCTTATAAAAGGTTTGTTTGGTATTGAAAATGAGTAATTGGTTAATAAACAAAAAATATAAATTCTTTTATTTTAATTAAGAAATATAACAAAATGTTGATGACTAAATTTTTTCAGTGCTTTAAATATTTTAAAAGATAAGGCTTCGAAAGTGTTAAAAAAAGAAATTTTCATATGTTTAAGAGTTGCACCCTACGTCCAGTACCGACCAAAAATGTTAAATTTTTTAAAATTACTTTCAAAACCATCGATCTTAAAGAAATTCATACAAGATTTTTTTTTTAAATAAAAAATGTACACAGAAGAATATATCATGAAAGTAATACATTTTTCAAAAATATTTGAAATATTAGGGCGGACTTTTCTCCCATCCCTCGTAGTTACATGAAATGCAACGATGTTCCCATCAAGTGCCACCTGTTAATAAACTACCGTCAAGTTTTGAGCAAGTGTAGTAATTTACTTTGCGTTTAACAGCTGTTCAAAACATACAACCTCGTGTATTTTTTTAAAAATTTCAAAAAGTGAATAACGAGAGCTCATTAAACAATATTTTTTGCGAAAAAAAAAACACTGTCAATCAAACCAAGGAAAAGCTCGATAAATACGTCCCCATAGTAAACATCGTTTTCAATGGTAAAAAAGTGGTTTAATGACTTTCGTTGTGGTCTCACAAGTACAAATAACGCTGAACGTTCTGGACGGCCAATTGAGATCAGTACGCTCAAAAATGTCGAACAAATCCACGGTGTTGTGTTGGCCGACCAAAGAGTATAAGTATGTGAGATTGTTGATGACATAGACATTTCATATAGCAGTGCGGTTTCGATTTTAAATGATCAGCTGGGTTTAAGAAAGTTGTTTGTAAAATGGGTTCTGCGTTTGCTCTCAATTGACTGTAAACGTGTGACAACTTCAAAGGATTGTTTGGAGTTGTTTAACAGAAATCCGAATGAGTTTTGTAACTTTGGATGAAACATGAATTCATTACAGTAATTCGCAGAGCAAGAAGTAGTCTAAATAATGGGTTTCTCTAAGGCTAAGTTAAGTTTGTCAGCGAATAAGGTGATGGCAACAGTTTTTTTGGGATGCACGAGGGATAATTAAAATCGTTTACCTTCAAAAGGGAGAAACAATAAATAGCGATTATTACGCCAACTTATTAGAATAATTTAAAAAGAATTAGGCCAAGAAAAAAGTCATTTTTCATCAAGATAATGCACGGATGCACACGTGTGCAAAACTCTATGAATTGAACTACGAATTGGAACCTCATCCTTCATATTCTCCGGATTTAGCCCCTAGTGACTACTTTCTATTTCCAAACCTAAAAAAATCTCTCGGTTGAAAGAGATTCAGCTCCAACGATTAAATTATTGACCACACAAATGACTATTTTAAAGGCCTCGAAAAATCCTATTTTTTTAAAGGGATACAAAAACTGGAAAAACGTGGTACTAAGTGTATTGAACTAAAAGAAAATTATGTTGAAAAATAAGTTTTTGTTTTGCAAAAAACCACTGTTTCCTTCAAAAAGTCACGGATTTATTAATCCGCCCTCGTACATAGATAAAATATCACATATATTCAAAGAACACTGCGTTTCATTCAAAAAGTTACGGACTTATTGATATTTTTAATCAAATTTTATTTATAATATAAAGTTATGCTAATATTTATCAAATATTTGACTAATAATAATTGGCATGATCTCAGGTTTAAGACAAAAAATAGTTTGAAGTTATTTGATCTTGTAAGAGTTTTATAAGAGAAAATAGCCTCATATTGAAATCTATAAAATTTTAGCCATGATTAATGACAAGTAAAAAATATTTTCCCCTTAAAATAGAGAAATAAGCAAATATTTTATATAGTGGCTAAGTCATTTTAGTCAAATATTTGATTAGTCTGAATATAGCTCAAGATAATAACAAAATATCAATGATTCTTTGGGATAACTTTAACAATTGATATTTTTTTTTAAATTTTGGAATCAAAGATTTATATATATTTTTTTTATAAAAATAAGGTCAGAGGTCACAAAGTTCTAAAATAGAAACATATTCAAAACGAAATGTTACTCGTATGTAAATTAGGCAACATTTTTTGTTTTAGGACATTTTAATCTTAAAAAATGTCTGGAGTAGGGTGTAATATATTCGTTACTAAAAATAAATCATTCTTACATGTGTTTAGTTTTTTGTATTTGTATATATATAGTCACTCTTAAGGCTAAACACAATAATTTACAATGACGTCAATTTATGGGATTTTTTATCTTTAGAAAAGCCAAACAAATTTATTTGACTTGTTTTTCTTACAAAATTTTCTTTATATTTTTTTTTTTTCTGAATTTTTACATTTTTATGAACTTTTAACACGCACCCACTCAGTTTACTGGTTTGTTTGAATGAACACAAATTTTAATGAATTTACACAAAATGATTTCAGTTTAAATAATTGTAACACTGACAATAAGGAATGTTACACATATTTTATAAATAATAGTTATTTTCTTATTTAGTTAATATTATTATTTATTTTTTATAAAATTCTTCATCTTTTCAAAAATAAAAATAAAAAAAATTCTTTAAGAAAATTTGTGCAGAGAAAAAAACTTTTAAATGCAGCCTTTTGTTATTAAAATTAAAACAATACTAAAATGTTGAAAACTCAAAATTGTTTATAATATAATTAATTTGTTTAAATTTTTTTTTTAATTTCTTTCGCCTTTAAGAACAAAGAAATTTTGTTCATGACTTTTTAAAGCAAATTCAAAAAAAGTAAAGAGGAGCTTATTTACTTTCCTTAAGAGGAGAAGGGGCCTTTAAAGACTGTAAGAAATTTTAGTATTACATCCTTTAAAATGAAAATTTCTTTCAATCAGTAAGCAAAACTGGAAGTACTTTTATGTCCAGGCCACAAGAAAAATTATGTCATTTTTTTCATTTTTATAAAATTTTGAAAAATTTCCAAAATGGCAACGCAATTAGTTTAATTTTATTTATTTATTTTTTTGTTAATACAAACAAATAATTGCCAATATTATTAAACAGACAGTCCAGCTAATATATTTATGTATTTATTTTCTTTTTTTTTTTCTTTTAATATTTAGAGAATATCTAAAATCTTTTTTGTCTATAATTTTCCAGACTCTCAAGAATTTTTGAGAAAAAGCTCTTGACCTCGAATAATGTATAAAAGAAAATCGTGCCATATAATGATCTAAATTGATGAAATAAATGCACACCCACCCATTAAGTCATAAAAATATGAACATTTTCTGAAATATTTTTTTTTTTTTTGTTTCAAAGAATATACCAACAAATATTCGTAATTTCAAGAGCAAATGTTGCATTTGATTTAATGTAAACAGAATTGAAGCTGCAAGCGATAGCAATTAGAATCTCGAGATACTCAATATACAATAAATCATAATTATTTATTTATTTATTTATTTATTTATTTATTATACAATAATTACAGTTACTGTCTTTGATAGGAATCGAATAGCCCCCAACTTGTCAGATTTGCTCACAACTTATCATCTAGGCCATTTGTAGAAAGTTATGAAAAAATATTTAAATGTGATTGATAATTTTCGATTTTAAATCGGTTCAAAACTGTCTAGTAATTTTGCCTGAGTCAATAATGATTGATTCCAAATAAAGTCTAAAAGATATTCTAAAATTATTTCCACAATTTGTTTGCAACCCAGGAAAAGTAAAAAACAGATGGATGTACTATCGGACATCAATAAATTTGAAAAGGATATAGAATATTGTAAAAAATTCAAGTAGTACAATTTTCCTGTGAAATACACAAAATCTTATTACTTTAAGGCCCATTATTGCAACTTGCCAATAGCTAAAGGTATGATATTATCGGACAGATAAGAAGTTATTATAAGTTTAAATTTTATAGTAAGGTTTATGTATTTGAATTTCAATTTGAAGTCATTAAACATAAATGAGATTTTCATATCATAATATTTAATTTAATAATATTTTTCTCTGAGAGAATTATCGCACGTGTAGACCATAGTATAATTACAAAGTACTCGCACATCTACAAAAACAACAATTCCTTGTATTTTTTGTTAGTGTAAAACTACCGCTCACAATGTCAAAATGCTATGAACAGAAAATGAGATTATAAAGGAGAGGAAGATTAATATGCTCACGAAATAATTTTACATGGGAATACAAAAACAATTTGACAGTAACGCGAGGTGTATCAATGAAAACATTGTAAAACAGCTGTTCTTACGAGTATACTTTCTAATTATACTATGGTGTAGACAAAAACATTAGTATTATGAAAAATATTATGAGACTGTTGTGATAAGATTTCTCTACACAACTATCTTATAATATTTACTGTTAAAAAATACACGTATACAAAAGTGTGTTTGTTTGTATGCATGTGTATTTTGACTAAAAAACAATGCTTTTTTGTAAAATTGTTTTATTATAATGGTAATTCATCATTTAAAAAAATAATTTCATTAAAATTGTGTTTAAAAATATCGAATTTCTGAAATTAAAAGTACATGTTTCTTCTGTGGCTGAGTGAAAATAATGAAATCTTATAAGATTTATAAGAATACGTTTACCTCTTGTTTAAGATGTAATGGTTACTCTCAAATTTGACACTCTCTATTAGTGCTATCTCACATATTATGTCTACGTGTAGACGGTATGTAAACAAACAAAAAAAATGTCGTTGCCACTATGTACAAGTAATTTGTCAAAAGTAGTGGGTATTTTCTTTGATATTGCCATAATTTTGAAAATGTTAATTTTAATTTACAGGAAAGTTGTAATAACGAAAAGATTTAAAGTTCACTTTAATTAAAGTTACCTTTTACTATTACGAACATTAAAGACAAGTTGTTATAATGGCCCTAAAAGTGTAAAACTACTCGGGAAAATTTATAGATAACACAGAGTTAGGTTCAATGTGGATACCTGGTATTCATATTCAGTATAAATCCTCTAACCCACTTTTTTTGTACTGACTCCAGTTCTCACGATAAAACGCGATTTGTACATTTAAGAAAGCTGCTTTATCTTCAAGTCATTATAAAATTACTTTTAGAATGACTTGCAAAAAAATTAAATTTTATACAAAATTAAGGAAAAAAATTAATCACATCACAAAAATAAAGATAAATTTATGGCAAATAAACCAAAATATATTTGATTAAAATGCCTACATTTTGATTTTATTCCCAACGTTTAGTGGAGATACTCTTAGCATAAAAAATCGCTTATCGCAATAATTGTAACTTCAGTTTGATTAATTTTTTTTCTTTGATCAATATAAAGTTGTAACAAATAAACCAAAATATATTTGATTAAAATCAATGCGTACATATTAATTTTATTCCCAAAGTTTAGTGGAGATACTTTTAGCATTTACAAGATCGCTTATCGCTCTAATTGTACTTTCAGTTTGATTTTCTTTTCTATAAATTACTTTAAATATTTTTTTAATTATGTGGATGTTAAAAAATATTTTCATTATTTATATGTTAAAAAAACTGTTGACATTCAATTAAACAATTTCTTTAAAAATGTACAACAAAAAAAATTTAATGTAAAATTATCTCATTTCCAGAATTTATGGCCGTTAAAGCTTTTACTCTAATTAAAAATAATTTAAAATAAAAAAAAAGAAAACACCCCGAAATTATTCTTAAATGATGATCTCAGTTTTGAAAAAAAAAAATAATAATAAACTTTTATTCCTTAAAGATTTTTTTCGTTAGAATTTGCGTGCAAAACTTTAGCAAAATATTAAAACTATGTATGAAAATAGAAAGAGAGAGGGAGAGAGGGAGAGAGAAATAGAATAGAATATATAGGAAACATTTGTGTTTATTTAGTATTTAGAATATAAACAAGGTGTGTAATTTTGCTTCTTCTAGCCCACTTTTAATGTGGTGTAATTGAGTCTGGCTGGTGTCATTAGTTAGTTTTCCATTTTAATTTTTTTAGCCACATGACATTAAATACTTTATATATATGTATGTATGTAGTAGTCTCATATTTTAATATATTTATTATGACATTTATTATTTGTATTACAACTATGTCTGTCTGACAACTGCTGCTCCTAGACTTATATCGGCTCTGTTTTATATATAAATTTTATACTCATTTGTGTTTAAAGATTAATTAATTTTAATTTATCTATTTCCTAATTTATTCGCCACTGGAAATATATTTTATTTATTGTGGATTTTTCATTCTTTTATTATGTTATCAATTCCATATTGAGTGTCATTTCTGATAATGGTTGAGAGGGGAATTGTGGTTGTTGATATTATTTTTAATTGAATTATAATGATCTGTTACTCTCCCTCCTCCATTCACTCTTAAAACATTTTGTAGTTGCTTGCAGCTGTGATGATGAACTTATTTTTTTTTATTTGTGTAAGAAAAAGAGCAGTCAATGAGGGGGGAGGGGGTAACTTGTGAGCATTGTATTATGTATAGCAAAAAATAGGTCAGTTTAACATGTCAAATTAAATTTTTTGAAAAAAGAAATAAAGGTTAAAGGTCACATAAATCAAAAGAAAATATATTGTGTTTCTTGTTCTTCCCTTCCCATAGAAACAATAAATTTTGTAAAAGGCTGGAAAAAAATGTTCATTTGATTTATTTTTATTTACTGATCACTTAAACCTCGCATATGATCATATAATTTAAATAAAATGATTGTACTTATCAACAAACCGCATGTTGTTGTCTGGTTTTTTTTTATAAATTTAAATTATTTATAATAAAATACAGAATTTGCATTCAAAACGAAATAAAAGTATTGGAAAAAAAGCCTTGTTTATGACCTCAATGATGGAACTGATGAACTGATGATATCAGGTGTTCATTAAACTTAATACGAGACTGAGATTTTTATTTAATTTAAATATTTTAAACCAAATGAAATTCGTCATAATTTTATGTAACCAAAAAAGAAAACAAAAAAGGTTTGAAAATTTAGAAAAATAAAAATTAATTTAAATCGCATAATAACATGCAGAGAAAAAACATTTTCACACCATGTTCATCATAACTATTCAATGTTTGTAAAGCCATTTTTCATTGATTTGAATAATATCATGTTCATGATAGCTATGTTTATCATTCCCTTTTATTATTTAATAATTGCACACAATCAAAATTTTATTATGGTTGACTAAATTATAAATATTTTTGTATTAAATCATATATGTTTATGAAGAAACCAAATATTTAGTTAATTATACAATTAATAAGTTAATTCTACAACCATTCAGTTAATTTTACAATTTTATTTAATTCTATAACCATTAAGTCAATCTTTTTAGTCCAGTAGTTTGTTAGTATATTAATTCTCATTTAGTTCAGATATGATAACTTAGGATTATATATAATATTATTATTACAATATAATTAGTTTATATATGATAACATGAGATTATTAAATGATAAAAACATGATGAAATTGAAGGCAATATTTAAGAATAGGTTGTAAACTTGACTAAAAGTTATTAATAAGACTTTACTAATAAATTATAAAATGGAATCATAAAAATGATTACGAACAATAATATTTATTATTTATTATAGTATGATGCTCTTAGTTTATGGTCACCTGAACCATATTTTTTCTCTGCGTGAAAAATTTACCGTATACTTTCGATCTTTAAAAGCTTTTCTTATCAGATAATCTTTCTAAAATAATTCCAATAGTTCAATACTCTAAATAGTAAACACAAAGTTCAACATTTGTGTCTATATATGATTTTTTTTTTCTATAAAATAATAATTTTTCTAAAAAAAATAAAAATTATAAAATTCTTATTAAAACTTGTTCATAGAAAAAAAACTCCACTCCCAATCAATTTATCTAGGATTTTATTAATACATATATAATTCAATTAATTCAATAGTGAATAAAATACAACAAAACTAACAAAAACTTTAATAATCTTTTCAAGGTTATTTCCATAAAAAAAAACAGCACAAATTCAAATTGAATCATAAATTTTGGAAACAAATTAAATATAAAATTATGGTCTTCCAGTAAATACAAAAACTAGCAAAAGTTAATTATCGACATAAAGAAAAAGCCAATAATATAAATATAGTCAGATATTGTTGTAAACTAAATTGTTAATAAAACAAAAACAACAACAAAATCTTCATGAGGAAATCAAAATCAAAACATTTAAATATTAAGAAATCTACTGTGTGCGTGTATGTGTTCAGTTTGCCCCACCATAAATTCTCTTTGGTCATAAAAAGGGGAAGTTAATTTTAACCAAAAAAAAAGAAAACAACAACAAAAAAAGATAAATAAACAAATTAAATTTTACGTAATGTAAATGAAATGTGTAAAATAAATTTGAAAATTTTATGGGGTGTTAATATATAGGGAATTGTAAATTTTATATTTTACTCTTTAAAATAAAATTTTTACTACAAAAACGTGTAAATAATGTTAAGTAAAGATTTATTTTTTTATCAAGAATTTAGTTTTATTTTAAAAGAATTTTCATTATTTATTGCAAGGGGGTTGGGAAAGAATTTTTAAAATTCCTCTTTTTTAACAAAAATTAAAAAATATTTTCCCAAATTAAAAAAATTCATGAAGAAAAATTTGCCACATATCACTAGTGCAGACATAACAGTAGAGGGCAAAATTGTAGGTATTGTGGTAACATATCATGTTCAAATACAAAGAACCGTTTAATTAAATTAATAAATTAACAAAATAGATCAAAAGTTGTACATGAAAATGTAACATACATCTTAGGAACATACGGCCGTATCAATAACGAAATATTAGCCACTGTGTATACATCACACACAACGATCTGCTAACTAGCAGACCGATTAAGCT
>MINK01172365.1:0-12685 GCA_001735545.1 Phormia regina
AAATTGCAAAGATTTTTTTTTTTTTTTTTTTTTTTTTTGCCAAAAAAGTTTCTTTACTCTTTTTTCTCTAAAAGAAAATTTTCTTCAGCAATATATAATAATTTTACACTTTTCTGAAAGGTAGCTTCAGATAACTTTAAGATAAAAAGCAATCCGAATAACTTAATTGGTCATGGTACACACCCTCTCGAATTCGTCCTATTTTATATGAAAGTTTTGACTTTAGATCAAATTTTTTCAAATCCAATTTTGATAAATTGAACTGCAATAGATTGTTCTTTAAACCATATGTGAGTATATGTCATATATATACTCTAACAGAATTTTTTGTTGGCTTAACTATTTCATAACTATTTGGTAATTAGTAGTGAACATTTTTTTTTTTAATTCTAAAAATTATTATTATTATTATTTTTTTTTTTTCACTGGAAATAATTTTTTACAAATCTTTTTTGATAATTACGCTGATCATCTCTACTGACTTTAAGTTAGTGCTTAAAAAAAACTTGTGTTAAAAATTTAATTTTAACTTTTTGTTTTAACTGAATATTAGTGTTTAACTTGTTGGCATCCGATTCAAAATGATGAAAAGTTAAGAGGGTATCGGGCTATTTTGAAAGGGGTTTTTAAAGGTAACGGTATTTCGAGTTATTTCGGTAATGGTATTTTATGGGTAACAGTTGTTTCAGAAATTTCGAAGTATCGGTTCAAACCCATAAAATATAATATGTGATCAAGTATTATAATGACGAACTGGAGTAGCTATAACTTTGATACAAATTTGATTTGAACTTTATTGAAACCTAAAATTAATTCTAACGGAATTTTAGTGTTATCGGTATTTCGATCTATTTCAATAAAAATTTTAGCGATAACCGTACATTCAATTATTTCGGTAACTTTATTTTAGGCTAACGGTCAAACTAAATGTTTTTTAGCTGTAACGGCAACCAACCTTGGTTTTGTTAATAATGGGTCTAGGAAATATTTAAGAAAAACTATTAATATCAAATTCGAAAAGTAGCAAGTTTTTTTATCAGACCGTATTTAAGTTCAATCTTTAATCTAAGAATATTTTGAAAACATCTTGAAAAACACGTTGAAAAAATTGTAATTTCAAACTTTTTATACCCTACAACAACATAGGTGATTGGACCGTCGTGGACAAAATTCTTACGAGAGAACAACTGATTAAGATTTTTAATTGGAATACAAAAGGAAAACCCGTCTTAACTTTTTCAAAATCCCGCTTTTTCAATACAATAATAATAATAAAAATTCATAATTTTAGGAATTTAAAGTTTCAAAATCGTCTATTTTCAGAGATATCAATACAAAAATTGTTTCAAAAAATTTATATATCTTTTAAATCGTTTCACATATAAGGAATCAGGATCGTTTTTTAGAAATTTTATAACCGAGGTGTTCAACTTTGAGATCCTGTGGACATGGTCAAAGCTCAAAACTTAAAGTCGCCTACACCTCTGGCATAACCATGTGAAAAAGTAAAAAACGCAACAGCCCTTTCTAAGTTCCATAATTATTTTCATTTCATTTTTCGAATCGTACACTGTGCATTGATCATACTCTGAACGATGAGTGTATAGCAGTGTTGCCGATTTCTGTGCAATTATCCAAAAATGGGACAACTTTAAATTCCTTGGATAATTTTTGGATAATGAAATATCTGTGAAATTATTGTGTAATTTCAATGGAACTTAATTTCATAAATAAGTATATTAACTTTTAATAAAAAAAAGTCATGTATTTTTTTGTAAAAAATTGCTCCAATTTAGAGATTTAAGTCAGTGAAAATGAAAACCTGAATTTCAAAAAAAGTAAGGTTAAAAAATACATTGGTATTCCATTGCAAGATTGCAATAGGAGCGGAATAAAATGTGTAACTTTTGATTTCCATGATTTATAATATTTTCAAAAGAGAACTTTAACAACTCCTATGAATGTATTTATTTATTTTTATCAGGAAAATGGTTAATTTCTAAGAAGATTAAAATTTCACAAATTTTTAAGTTTTTTTTTTATTAAATAACAAAATTATTAAAAAGAAAATACAAAATGGAGTTGTCATTGGTAGAAATATTAGGGCTTAAAAACTGAAGTAGCAACATATTTTTAAAATTAACGCTTTTAGCGTTCTTTTCCAGTGCTTTTTTTCTGAGATATTTATATTTTAGAGATCACAGAGCTAAGACAAAATAAATTAATGTTTTGATTTTTTTTAATTAATTCATTATTAAAAAGTTTAAATTTTTATCTATTTTTTTAAATTTTTGATAATTTAAAGGTTTGGGTTGTGTAATATGAACTATCAACTCCGGCAACACTAGTGTATAGGCAACAAATGAAACAGAGTCTGAACGATTTAAGTTTGAACAGATGTAACTGAATCAATTGTTTCTTACAAGACTTTGTTATCGAAAATTAATGAATAGAAATAATTTTAAATTGTTTTTAAAAATTATGAAATTATAATAAAAATAAACCTTATTAAGAAAATAAATACATAAATTATAGTAACAAAATGTTATCTAAAAAATAAAAAAACAATGCAAAAAATGAACGATATGAATCAAAATTTATTCATGAACGACACAATTCTAGTATGAACATTCACCCACTTAAATTATTTCTATATAATATTTAATTCATTGAAATAATTTCAAAAGGATTTGTTTTATTATTTTTAAACAAACATTTTATTTAGGTTTTTCTTTAATGAATATGTTTTTTTTTTTCGTAAATTACATTTAATATTTAATTAATAAACAAAAAAGATAAAAAATAATATTAATGTTACAATAAAAGTCATTTAAATAAATTACAGATCTAGAAATTAAGCGCTTTGAAAATATTTAATTAATGAACCAAATAGATTCTTTCGACGAAGGAAGAAAACTAAGCGAGAGTTTTTGTAACGTAAAGAATATCAATAAAAAATTTAAAAATAAAAAGTAGAGAGCAAAGGTTTAGGACGTAGATTTTTAATGGTAAAGACAAATTATTAAAATATACGTAAAAGTCCAGGTTATTGCATTTAAAGGTAAATTTAACTATTTCAAGGTATATATGTAGGAAAGAAAAAATATAACAATATTTAAGTAAAGAAATAGCTGCCTTTAAAAAAACAAAAACAACAACTTATAAATTAAATGAATTTCTTATTATTTTTTAAACCAAAGGGAAAAGAAATAAGTTATTTAAAACTACAACCATTCATTCGTCTTCTGTCTACTGAATAGATTTTTTTTCGATAATTTCTATAATGATGTATTTTTTAAAAACGCTACTCATAATTTTATATTTTTCTTGTAAATTTTCCTTTTCTTAATGAAATTTTTATATTGAAATATGTATTTTTTTTGTGGATGTAGACACAAATGGAAAATAATTAAATTTATTGGTTTGAAAAGGAGGGCATTTGTAGATCAAGAGTAGTTTTATTATTAATTTGTTTAGTAGGAGTTGTATGTTAGTAGTAATTCATTATTAGTTTAAATAACATAATTTTTCTTTTGCTTTTGTTTAAATTCTTTGTATTTTTTTTTCTTTTTGTATTATATTGTTTAGTTTAAATCACATTAACTGCTGTTTTATTCATGTATAATAATATTTTTGTTTATATTAATTATTTTCATTTATTTTCTAAAATATTCTGCATAGTGCGACAAAGATTATTTGTATGTATTATTAGTTTAAATGTATTTCTTTTTTTATTTATTTTGGAGTGAGTTTTTCTTTTTGCATCTGCTGTTGTCAACAACTACATGTGATGCCATTGGGTCGTTATGGCTGACGTATGTTCATTTAAGCGAGCAATTTCTTCATGTAAACCATGACCCAACCAATTCAAGTGTATTTTACTGTAACGAGCTTTACACAATCTCAATGGGTTGCCACGTCTTAAACCTTGATCGGTTTCACCATACTCATCCAAATAAGGAGGCTGGACAAAGCAACCTTTATTCTTACCCAAGTAAACAATTTGACAGTCACGTATACGCAGAAAAGGAGCAATTTCTGCACCACAATAGTAGGCATGATATGTGCACGCTCCCACATTGCGACCATCCAAATCTGGCTGACAGCAATACGATTGAGCACACAATATTAGACCACACATGAGACACATGGTAGGTGTTTTCATTTCTTCTCTCTCATTGTTGGGGCAACTAAAATCTGAAACACTGTTGATTAGATCACTGTAATCTTCTGGTAGTGTTACCAGTTGGGGTACGGGACGAGTGCAGGGTACAATAACTAAAGGATCCTTAGTGCGTTTCATCTTCGAGGTCACAACTTCCAAATTGGTTATATCATGATGCGAGGCAAACATTTCTAAGATGGTAGCAAACGGCGTTGCATTATCGAAATATGATTCCAATTGAGTATTCAAACCCAAATATTTACACATATTCTCGTAGGTATCACTGTCGGGGGTCGATAAGAAATCAGGAAATTCCACATCGGTAACAAAATGGAAGAATAAACAACAGCAGCGTAAAAATTCACGCATTTCCATTTTAATGTGATCCAATATAGTGAAAACCATCTGGGGACTTAACAATTCCACCACCGGCTGTTGCTGCTGTTGTTGTTCCTCTTCAGCTTGCTGTTGCTCTTGCAGTTGTTGTGTTACATCCATCATTCCCGTATCTGTATCGTCTGGCTGTTGTTGCTGTTCTTCTTGCTGTTGACTTTCATTTTTCTTCTGCTTTTGCTGTTTTTGTCTAGCTTGTATATTGTATTTATTAAAGAATATTGATATATTCTCTAAAGCTTTTTCTGAAAGAGTACTATAATCCTCTTCTTCGATATCCATTAGACCATCAGTGGGTAACTCAAATAAAACTAAAGCTTTAACAACATTGGCAAGGAAAAAAACTTGTAGCGTATAGAAATCCATTAAACTGCCATTAGATAAAACAGAAGTATCGCCTGTTTGAGATGGACAAGAAAATTATAAAATTTTGTTGGTTTATTTTCCTATTTTTTATTTACTTAAGAATTTAGTATGGATGGTGTTTCTAGTATGAAATAGTGAAAAGTGAGTAAAGCAAAACAAAAAAAAAACGCTGGAGTAAATTATAAATGAAAATATTATATCACTCAAATGGGATTTTTCTTAATTCTGTAACCTTAATATCATAAACTTATTTAGATGAAATATTCATGGCCAATCGTTTCCAATGTTTTTGATCATATTCGACGCAGGAGCAGAAGGTATTTACTAAAACAATTTTTTCGGGTCATTTTGGAACAAAAAGCTCACCCACAAAGAAGTACATCTCCCCAAAAGAAGTACAATCAATTTTTTATTAGTAAAGTAAAATATTAAAGTAAAAAATATCGTTTTAAATTATAAAAAGATATAAACTTCAAGTTTAACAAATTTAACATTGTTTTAAATAATCGATAAATGATCTGTACTACTTAATACTGCGTCGTGTGCATATGTTGCATCGCTATTACATTTACATTGGGAGCATGAAAGCTTATTTTAAGACAAAAATTTTATTGACCGGTGTAGGCAAATATGGACCCCGAAAATTTCTAACTGGTTTTCATTCAAACTTGATCCTTATATTTTAAAAGTAGCAAATTTTAAATCTGATTAATGCATATTACGATGGATTCATTATTCATATGTGGTGTAAAAGGCAGTGAAAAATATTTCATATTAATTTACATAAAAAAAAACAAGAAATATATTAAAAACTTTTCAACTTACGTTCACGAGCAAACAATATATTCGGCACCATCATCATGGTTGATACCATTTTACTAAAGCAATTCCATTCCAATACTGAATCGCCATTATGCTTAAACACCTCATTTAATAAATCAGCTGTTGGTTTTATTAAATTCTGAAAATCTGTTGGAGTCAAATGGGCCACATATAGACAACAAGCGCGTATCAATCCACTCAAACAACTCTTGTGACGTATAGACATTTCATCCTTTAATGGTTTACCGACTGCCCTCAAATAAACTTCCAACGATTGTACTGTATAAACACATGAATGCCACATATTAAGAAGATCATCCTCTTTATCATCGCGTTTCAAAGAATTTATATAGTGTTGCACAAAATTAACCCAACTTGATTGTAATTCTGGACGGGGTATAGGTTGAGCCATTTTAGCAAATTGTTTGGGATCAGTAACAATATGAGCTTCTTTGAGAGTTGCAAACCATTCGGGTAAATGGAATATCCACATGATGGCGTCTTCACTAATTACTAAACTATTAAGTTTATCGCTGAAAGCACGTATGCCTTCAATCCACAAATCAATGGGATAGATTTCATCGCCTGTATGAATGACATTGGGTACAGAGTATTTAGAGAGTGGCGCTGTCAGTGGCAGTACTGTGTTGCTTAGACAACGACAATAGGGACATTGAAATTCGGTACTTGGTGACGAGGGGAAGATTTGTAGAGGATGACGACGAGGACGTCGCAACTCTTTTGATTCCTCGTTATTGTAGTATTCTTGCCAGCAATTGACATGCATAACATGGCCACAGCTGCTGGTGTGTATGGAATATTTAGAATTCGATTCGGGGCTAAGAACCTAAAGTAAGTAATAAGATGGAAAGTTTAATTATTATATAATGGATGATGATCTTTCATATTTGACGAATTATAACAAATTTTTCAAGAAAATTACAAATTTGTGAAGAAATGTTTTCTAGTGCAATTTTTTGGTGAAAACTAATCTTTTGTTTAGTGTTATTTTTTAAAAAAATATTATAACTTATAATTTATAAGTGATTTATTTTCATTCGGCTGTAGGACCCAGATAAAATATGGTGTAGCAATCAAATAAATCAAAATTTTTTTTCTTTTTTTTGAGCCAATTTTGAAAATTTAATTTAGACTGGTTACTTTGATTTATTTCAAATAAATTTTAATTTCTAATATTTTTTTTTAGTTTTGCTTTCTATTACATTATTTTTCACTAAAAAGATTTTTTAGCAAAAAATTATTTACTAGAAAATGTTTTTCGATAAAAAAATATTGTCTCATAAATAAAATACATAACGTTTTTCGCGTAGAATTATTTCACCTTCTTACCTTTGATTTCTGCACGAAAGCCGAATATACCAATGTGGGACCATCTTTACACACGGATGCTTCTTCAAAACACAAAATACAATTGTATTTTTCTTCTTCGGGCTGTTGCAAACGTCTCTCAACACCCAAACAGGCAATCGAATTATAAGCAACAGCTCCTTCCATACAATTGTCATCTTGCCATTCCATTACGGATCCAGCATTAGCATCACTGGCCACATCATTGGCATTAGCAAACATTTCGGCATTAGAAGTCATGAATTTATTTTGGGCCTTTTGCATTTGTGCTAAAATCTTAGCACGTCTAGCGGCTGCCAAACGAGAACGTTCTTCTTTTTCGCGTTGTTCTTGTTCAGCAGATGTCGCCGTATCGGCATCATTATTAGAATCCTCATTGGATCCAGGAGCGCCCGATTGTTCCATGTCATCGCTGTGCATGCGCTCAGAGACTTCAGCGGGCTGTTTGGCTTGTAAGTCTTTGAATTTCTTAATAGTCCACAAAATAAAATCACGGTGAGCTTCAACCTATTTAAAAACAAATATAATATTTTTATAAAATTGTATTTGGATTTTTATTTCATATCAAAGTTATAAGAAATACTGATGTATATTATTTTCAAACTTACTCTAGAACTACGTGATAGTTCTTCCAATTTTTGCAAAATTTTATATTTTTGCGAACACTGGTAGAAAGATAAAAAGGGATAGTTTTCAGATTCTTCCTCTTGTAAACCATAGCCAATCAAATAGAGTATCTATAAAAAAGGAAACAAAATTGCAATTAATAATTTACTAAAAAACATTTAAAATTAAAACCTTACCTTTTGCAAATGGTTTTCTTGAAAACTTTTGGTTTTCAAATCTAAAGCTCTTTCCAAAACAGTATTCATCAGATGCATCATTACATCGCATTGTAACAAATTAGCAATGGTCCTAAAATCAACAAGTAATAAGTAAGTTATTTTATTTTATTTTCATTTCGTTTATTTTTTTATATAGACAAAATTATCTTTCTACTCACACAAAAGCATCAGTTAATTTGGGTAGTTTGGGTGGTGGACAACATACCAATTCCTTTTTATTCTTACGTCTCAATCTTTGTGTTTCTTCGGATTTTGATTTATCCTCCTTGGTGTAGTGATAGAAGTACATATTATAATCATCATATAATTCTTCTTTGAGTTCATAAACACCCTTGGCATCTAATTTTTGAGGTTTCTTGAATACAGCCACTGAATCAATAACATCTTCAAGAGCTGTATCATTATTTGAATCGGGTAAAGCTTTATTGAGCTCTGAATGTGAATAAGATTTGATACATAACAATTGAATAATTTCTTTCTTAGTACGATCTTCTTCAGTGACATGAGCCACGCCAGGCATATAACGTTCGCCTATGATAACAATCAACAGTTCTAAGAATTCATCAATCATTGATAGTTGCCTAATGAAATCATCATCTGTAGTGGGTTCTGCAGTACTATCATCATATTCTGGCTGTATCCATTCCATTAGATTGAATTTATTAAGCAGATGTATCAAATATTGATTGCTTTCAATAAGTGAGGCGCCAATTTGCATGCCTACAATATCACGATCCAACATTTCAGTACGGCAACGCACATTACGATAGAAATAAAGTTGATGTAGCAAAGAATAACCATTACGACGCCACATACCCGAATGAACCTGTAAAAAATTAACAATTATAAAAAAAGAATTTAAGATCTTTTAAATGTGAAACCCACCTGGGCAATCATCACTTGAGTACACAATATAGGTTCCATAATTTCTTCGGGTGTACGCTTTTGGCTGGTAACCAAATCAAAATTCAAACCATATTGTCCCAAATGTAAATAAATACCAGCAAAGAAACGGGATAGGGGCAAATGTATAGATACTGGTTTTGAGGAAACATCATAAATCAAACATTTAGCTATATGACCGGCTACTGAACGAGGTTCCACCTTAGCTTGACTAACAATAAAACCGTTTTGCAACAAATTACGCATAACCATTTGATAGAGTTTCACCAACACTTCCTTATCGGTGGCAGACCACTCCAAAACCAAAGAAATTGTGCTGGCCAACTTAATGTGTAAATTGAAAGCACTTTCCCATTCGGGTTCATAATCCATATGTTGGCCCGTTTGTCGTGTTACCGATTCCATGCCTTGCATCGCATTCAAAACACGCAACAAACCTTTGCAACCCTCTATGAAACCCTCTCGCAATTCACTAGTCCAAACATCCGGCTTAAAACTCAATATATAACGCAAATCATAGAGAATATAAGCAGCTCTTTTGAAATGACTCATGGCAGAAACACTTTTAGAAAAGTGTAATGTTTTGTTCTGCATAAAATCCTCTATAGACTTATGATAGAATGTATGCAGCAATTTAAAGAATATACCCTCTCGAGCTATTAAGTAATGGGCAATACTTGGTACCGTAAATAGCTGGACGCTTAATGACACAATAGAAAATGAATGATCATGATCATCACTTATGAAATCTTGAACAATATTCGCATAGTTCTTGGAGAATTCTTGAGCTAGAGCCATTTTATTGTCATACTCCATTAGCATGCCTGAAATTAAGAGACGATGCCAACAAGTTCTTGCCGTCTTCCACAATTCAACATCATATTCCAAAATATGACGTATACAATACGGAGCCTTCTTATCCATTATAATGCGGGCAAATATCTGACGAAATGTTATGTGACGTACTAAAAATTCTTGGAACCATGTCAGCAATTGTAATGCGAATTGTTGACAGGCTACAGCTCTTATGTGCAAAACAGATACACGTAGAGATTGATTAGCTCTACTATTTGGCATGGGCATATTTGGTGGTACCGATTGCTTTTCAATTGCCTCTTTTAGAGCATTACATTCACTAAATGAATCACACTTAACAACGGCCCTTCCTTCTCTATCGATGCTGGCCACAATTTCGGTAGCCTCTTTCTGTTGGACTTTGGCGATTTTTGTTAATGTCTGTATGACCTGATCGAATGTGTGAGATTCGTCATTGTACAGAACAGTGCAGAAATAATCATCACCCGCACCATCGCCATCTAGGCATTCGAGACTAGCTTTAGATTCAATTTCCAAGTAATTTACACAAAATGTGAGAATCGCTACAAAAGCTATTTCACAGCGTTCTTTAATGGCATCTGTTATTATAGTACTGCTAGAACTGTTTTCCTTGCCCCGCTAAAAAAAAGAGAAATTATTGAAATTGAGAATATGTTAATATATATGAAAGAGAATTTAAGAAATTTTTCTCTGCATAGAAAAATTCTCAAACTCTAAGATACTTTTCGGGATAGAAAAAATCTCTGACTTTTTGAATTATTATTTTTTATTTTTATAGAAAAAATCTTAAACTCTGAGATTTTTTTCAAAATAGAAAATATCTCCGATTCTAAGAAGTTTTTCTGTATAGAAAAAATTTCAGACTCTCTGAGATGTGTTTCTAAATAGAAAACTTCCTTGAAATATTTCTGAAAACAAAAAATGTTTTTTTTTTCTTATACATTTCTTTGCCAACCAATTTTAGTAGGAAAAAGTTTCCACTCACCAAGTGTTCTTCACAATACTGATCTTTCTTCCATGCCTCTTCGTCACCACAATCACAACAACCACCGCCACCCGAGGTGGACATTTTGTATTTATGATAACGATGTGCCGATTGTTTAAAACAATTGACACACAACACACAGGTGGGATCCATACCACACTCACGACAACTGTAAGTGGGTTCTCCGATTTTAAACACTTTACCACATACTGCCGATGTGGCACCTTCTAAGCGTAATTTCTCCAAAACAATATTGGGATTATCACCCAATATGAATTCCAGAAGAACATCAATAATGCCTTCTTTAGCACCAGCCTCTTTAAACATACATTTCACTAAAATGGTAAAAATTAGAGAATGAAGCAACAAAAATTTAACATAAAGAAAAAATTTATCAAATTTTATTTTCAACAGAAAAATTTTGTAGAAATTTTCCATAAAAATCACAACGAAGAACATAGTGGATTTATTATTTTTATTATTGTTGTCTAAAGTTGTTAATATATATATATTTTTTTTATTATTAAATTTTAGTTAATTAACCATTATTAATTTCAAAGAAATATTTTTGTTTTAGACTGCTAAAGCTATTATTACTTACAATTTTGTTATTTATGATTTTTTTTTTTTTTGAAATGAAAATAAATAATAAAATAAAAATTAAAAAATTAATAAGAAAATTAAAAAAGCCAATTAAATTATGAATAATAAAATAAAATAATTCATTAAAATAAAAATATAAATAAATAAAATTTCATTTAAAAAGTTTTTTAAGTGAAATAAAAAAAAAAAAAAAAACTTACAAGAACCATCAAATCCCCGTTTATTTTGCAAATTTTTAAATTCTGATAGAACATGTCGCCCTTAAAGATGAAGAAAACGTTTTTTGTTGTTGATAATGATTATTAAAAAAAAAATCGCTATATATGTATAACAAAATTTCAAAATTTAGAGTGAAATGAAGAAATGTTGTATGCAAACAATTCAATTGATTTTGAACAAATGAAATGATTATGATTTAAGCAAAAATCAAGCGATTTACTTAGATTAAATATGTTACTTAGATTAAATATACATTAGTATCTGTAGATAAAAATTGTGTAGGACGACTCCTCAAACGATGAATAAAAATTACCTTAATATGGGAAAAATTTAAAATAAAATTTCAAAATTGATCTTCAGTTTCATTCAAAAAATAGTATTGTATTTTGACTTGAAATGGGTATCAAAAAATTCGTAATTTTTAGCCGATTATAAAAAAAAAATATTTAAAAAATTTTTCTCAAAAATCTTAGTCCATATATGTATATATTTTTCCATAACCAGGATAAAATTTCGAATTTTTTAATACCCCTTTCGATTATAAAATCGAAACTTTTTTTTGATCAAAATGTATGGGACCCATCATTTTTCAATCTCTGGTAGGAAACGGAAGATCAATATTAAAATATTTTTTTTAATAGTTCTTTCGTATTAATCTCTCCTCCTATCCTATTCAGTTTTAGCAAAAGTACATCAGTATAATATCGTTAATATTGAAAACTTTAACATATCTTATGATTTGAAAAAGTTTGAAAAATTCTCAAAGACTTTTGAGAAAATGTAAAGAAAACTTATATTTGTTTCTCAATGGAAGAAATTCACTCATTTAATAAACATTGAATTATAGTGAATTTGGAAACGTTACAACGCATTGCATTAATTAGATAATACGGCATAACAATTCAACAAAAGCTCGTGACAAAACGGAATCTTAAAAAGTGTTTCATAAAGTTGAAAGATATACTTTCCCAAATTCATGAAAATTTTAAAACTGATGTCAAAAAAATCCACCATTACATGAAGTTCTTTTACTTGATATATATGAAACAAGATCGAAGTTTTATGACAACGTTACTTGTACAAATAAAACAAATGTAAAAAACGCGTAAAAATATGTTTAATACTTACAGCTTCTAGCCGAATCTGAAATAGAAAAAAGAAAACCTCAAATTAGCAATT
>MINK01172365.1:21203-39211 GCA_001735545.1 Phormia regina
AGATGTTTTTGTTCAGGATTTTGCTTTTGTAATATATATTTATTGGCCTTGATAAGCTTACTTACTTGATTTTATAAATAAATAAATAAAGTGTAATAATTCTTTATAATATTAGCATATATAATATAAAATTCTAAATTTATATAGATATGAGTATTTTTTGATATTTTACAATGATAAACTTGAGACTGAATAAATTACAAAAAATAATAACTAAAAAAAAGTTCGAAATAATATTCATCATTTACAAAATTTATTGACTACACAGAACACGGTATAAACTTGTTTACTGTTTAAATGTTGGAATTCTAATATAGAACCAACATTGTAACAGACAAATGTAATAATATAAAAATCTGCATACTATGCTTACCGACGATTACCTAGAGCAGTAAAACATTATTGTAATAATTAGAATACAATAAACATAAGAAAAAGCTTTAGTAAAAGTTCTTTCTACTTAATACTTAACAATTAAGAATATGTAAAGTGATGAGGTATTCTAATTTTTCAGAAGTGTTTTGTAATACATAGTTTTTGGCTCGGAAAATTTTTAAGAATTTGTCAGCTTTATATTAAAAAACATCTAAATAGAATATATATTATTATTATTATTATTATTATTTTTTTTTTTGCTTTTATATATCCATCCCACAACACAGTAAATTTTAAAAACTTAGTTCAGTTATTATTAAAAAAGGAACACGATACAAAAATGTTTTTGTCACCTTAAATAGATTATGTCGTCGCTAAAATTTAATATATCGAACCCTAACCGCGAAAATATTCTAAGTGCAGAAAACAAAAGTGCACAGAAAACTTGTAATTATGCCTGCTCTTGAATTCTAGCGAAAAAGTCATATCCTTTTTTTTAGAATTCTAATCAAATTTTGATAGCTTTAGATTAATAGGTTATTAAAAGGCACAGAATTTCGTCATACATTTAGAAATATCTTGTTTAATTATATTTTTTTTGGGTGGAAAAAAATGCAAAAGTATTTTAAAACCTTTGAAGGATTGGATTACATATATAGAATTGTCTTAGTTATTGAGTTACTTATATATTTAATTGCTTCAAATATTGCTATTATCTCAGCTGAGAATACAAATGAGGGAAGAATTGAGCTTTTTATGGTAGAGGCATTGTTATTAACGCTATATGCGATATTATATATATCCTTCGAACCGTCTGTGAATAAAAATTGATATTCACATGTTCACATTTAATTTTCTGAAAACATATTTTGTAAGTGTCTGCAGTTGTTGTGGACTTTAAAAAGCCATGATTGGTGCAAAGATATTTTGCTATGAGATTTGGTTGCAAGATAAAGATTCGACTTAAGGATGATTGCATTTTGTTGCGGTTTGGTTTTTTTTTAAGGTTTGGAGCATATTCTATTTATTGGGGAATCGGAACTATTGAAAATGGTTTTAATTTTATAAAATGCTTTAAATGTGTTGATTTCTTATTTTCTCTTTAAAGTCTCTACAGAATATGACTATTATTATTTTTTAAATGTCCTTTATGACTGAAGAGCCAATGAACAAATTTATTAGATTTATTTTTAAAGAATTAAGTACAATATAAACATATTAATATTATTAATAATTCTGTATTTTATTTTATAAATAAATAAATATATAAATAAAACACATTTCTTATCCTTTTGTACAAAAAGAAAGGAAGCGAACATGTTAAAATATATTTGTGACTTAACGAATTTTTCGATTTTACGAATTGGCCTGACAATTTCCAATAATTGGTCTAGTTGAATATAACAAAAAATAATTATTAATTAAAGCGAACTTTTTTTAACTTAACATAAATAAAATCCAGTAATCTGAAATTTGCAAAACAATTTTTGCTAACTTTTATTTATCTTTACAGAAACTATAAACAACAATAAAGGCCAACTTTAATTAACAAGTTCATTGCGAACAGAAATCGATCCATCATCATTTAAACATCAATTCCATATCAAGTTCAACAAAAAATATAAAGTTGTGGTTAAAACAGCCTACCTTACTAACACGTTCTATGACCTTAAGTGACAATAATTGTAACAACAAATACATTTTGTAACAACAAATACAACATCAAATAAATTTGATCTTCTAACAAAACTTCTATTTCACTTAAAGATAAAAAAATCAAAATAATATAACTGATGATATAAAAATTTATATGTACACATAACGGTAAATTACTACTTACCCACACCATTATCATGTTGAAATTCAAAATATTTCCTTGATTCTTTTTGAAAGAATTCAATGAAATCTTTTTTTTCCAATGTACCAGACAAATATTTAACACGCCAATCTTTTAGGGGTGACTCGGAGACTGGTGTCGGTGGAGCCACAACATCATCCACAAAACTATCCATATTGATTTCGTGTTTTGTTGCAGCAAACCTTTCTTTCAATTCTTTTAATTCGTAAGCTCCTTTTCTCTTTTATTTCTAATGAAATTTTAACTTAAAAACAGGCAGTTTTCTTTAATTTGTTATTTAATATTTTTACTAATTGTTTATATTTTGTGCTTTTTGCATTTAAATTGTTATTTTTGTGATTTCTTGTTTTGTAATTGCTTAAAAATCTATGCACAATTTTTATTTTTTCTTCCTTGCGATTCTGCAGCTGTGAAAATAAAATGACAATAAAGAAACAAATGTGGATGCCAGATATATTTTGTTGATGAAGAACAGTGTTGCCAAAAACCAAAGTATTCTTAGGGTTGTTGTTAATGTATAAAGGCAACATTTAATAATTTCCATTTTCAAAGATTTTAAAAAATATCTGGTGGCTTAAATCAAGATCTTCAGCACATTTGATTTTTAAACCATTTTGATAGTGATCCTATATATTTTTTTAATAATTACAATATTTAAAAATAAAGAAATGTTTTGTAATAGTATTTAATTTGAAAGAATAATGCCTGTTCAATAAATAAATAACAATTTTCTATAAATTATTTTAAATTAAAAATATATAAAATCTATCAATAAATGGACCTTTGAGTTTATGAATCATATTTCTTACGATTGGCAATTGATTAAAAATTTGTAGTTTCGTAAAAAATGTATTTTTATTTTCCTTTGGAAACAAGAAATAAGTTTCGTTTCTTGTTACTGTTTGAGATTAGAACCTATACCTGCCTATAAAAATAAATCTGAACAGCCATCTCAATAAAAGATGAATTATATGACAAAAATTTATAGATCTTTAAAAAAAGTCAAACGACTACAGAAAATACAAATTTTGTAACTTCTAAATAAAAAGCACCTTTTTTAAAAATAAAAGTTTTAAATTAAAATAAATTATAAACAAATGCAACAAGGCTTTGACATATTTAAGTTTTATTATGATGTTCAAAACCTACTACAATAATGCACTTCATATATTGGTGGTAAAAAATCGAAATTAATTTTGCCTTTAACATTTAAATATATATCAATAATAATTCTGTTATACTGATGCCATTTAAAAGCACTTACAAATATCTTTATAAAAATAATTAATAGTACCGTATTGATTAACTCCTTGACATGGCATAAAAATTCCAGAACTTTTTTTTACTTTCTTAAATCTTAGTTCCGGTATACTTGATTAGATCCATAAATATAAATTAATAAAGAAATATCTTAAATTTTATGAATACCAAAAATGTTTTTTAAATTAGAATAATCTATAGTTCCTGATTTTATGGAAAACATATTCCAAAATCTTCAAAACACTGGGATATTTAAATAATCTATTCTGGCAACACAGTTTTGCACCCACAATGGATTTGTCAATAATGCTTCTTCTTGTTGGAAATATTTTGACACTTTTTCTGAACTAGAAAATAATCGCAATGACTTTTTCTATTAAAATATTTTTAATAACATATTAATTCATTTTTAAGATGTCTGTGAACATTTAAAGGCTAACACTCCTTAACATCATATACACATATTTTTGTAAAAAAACATCACAGATGTTGTTATACAAAACAAGTAGACAAGTAGAGGGAGCTCTTTGAGCAAAATAAAAATATTCAAACACACACACAGAAGATTAAACTTCTTTTTTACACACACAAAAAATAAAAAGCAGGTTCCTTATGCAAAACAAAAAAAAAACAACAATAAAAAACACTAGTGAAGGTCGTGATTCAGTTTCAAGATGGTGTTAATAAAACAAAACATTTGTCATTAACCCACAAAAAACATACAAATTATTATTTTTTTCGCTTGTCATATATGTATGTATATTTTTTTGTTGTAATTATTATTAACATCACGAATAATTTACAAACATTTTTTATTGTTTAAATTTTCACTTTTAAAACACTAAATTTTCTTTTTGTTAAAATATTTTGTTGCATTTTATTTTATTATTTTTTTTTAGTGTGTATGTGCATAGGTAAAAATTATATGCATGAAAAAAGTTTAAAAAAAAAAAGAAAAAACTTTTCCAAGGAAAATTTTAAGAAAAACAATTGAAATTCTTTGTTTAAAAAGCCTTTGTGTTTAAAATAATTTATTTCCTTTATTTATACATGTATGGTTAATTTCCTGTAGATCACATTAAAATTGCTTTAACTTTTGTTCACTTGAAATAAAATTTCCGAACTTTTTTGTTATAAATTTTTTGGGGTTAGGTTTTATCAGCAGCAATGCAGCATTTTTTATTTTTGTATTTTTTGACACTCACTTTATACCACATTCATATTCATTTTTACTTTTATTTGCTATTTATATTTTTTTGCATAAAATTACTACATAATTTCTATCTTTCCTTCGCATTTTAATAAAAAGATTTTGTACACTTAATTTTCTCAATTTTTTTTTTTTAGTTTTGCTATTTTCATTTGCCTTACACTTTGTTTTCTTTTATTTTTAGTATTTTTCCAGCTTAAAAACTTCAAATTTTATATATTTTACTTTTTTGCGTATTTGTATAAACAGCAAAATTTCCTTTAACGTTTTTGGTTGTTGTAATTTTTACTTTTTTTGTTGTTTCTTTTTCTTATTTTTATTACTTTTTTTCCTGTTTCTTTTTTAATTATAACTTTTTTATATTGCGAAATAACATTATCGCAATATATACAATGTTAATTATAATTACTTAATAAAAAAAACTATATGCGTTCGCTCTACAATTAAAAATATAAACTGAACAAGTTGAAGCACAAAATAGAACTGATGAAAAAGTGAATAAAAATAATTGGTGTGAAGAAGACACACCACTAAATAAATAAACAAACTTTATTAACAACTGTGGTGAATTTAATTGAAGGTGTATAAATATTATGGGATATTTTTTTTTATAATTAATTGAAACATTTTAAATAAAACAATGAATAATTTGTAAAATATAAAAATAAATCTATTCTTGTGACATTAAAAACTAATTAACATTTTTTCCTGATTTTTATTTCACAAATTAAACTGTAATAAATCTACTTGATCAATGTTGATAAATTTTTAAAACATCGATAAAGCAGAGTGTGTTAATGAATCATTCAAGTCGCTGCAATAGGCCAAGTGGCCTATTGATCTTAACTTAATCAAAATATAAAATTTAATATTATATTATGCATTCTACTAAAAGTAAACAAAATTGTTTACTTATCGCAATCCGAGAGCTTGTAAATAAGTTCCACCACATGATACAAAATGTAAATTTTTTATCAGCTGGTTTGTTAATTCAGCAGATTATTTTTTGCTCGCTATTGCAAAGTAGAGTATATTGTCAAAATTTGTTTGTTTCCAAGAAAAGTAAATAATTTTATAATACAATTCATGTGTTATAACACTCAAATATAGTTGTGTTGTTAGTAAAAACTATTTTTAAGTTACATTTCGTGTTTTGTGTTAAAAAGCAAAAACAAATAAAAAATAACATACAAGCTTAATACAAACATATTAATATTTTATATAATTGTGCTTTTAATTGATAATTGAGAGCTTTTATAATTCAAATTGATATATTTTATATTAAGAAAAAAATCATGTCTAATTTTGCTTCAGATGTGTAATTTGTTTATAGGATATGTGTAGTTAGTAACATTCTTAGTGGCAACACTGTACAACACACAATGTCATAATGATTTGAACAGAAAATGAGAGAATAAATGAGAGGAAGAGTAAAATTATCACGAAAAAAATTACATAGGAATACAAAAACAATTTGACAGTACTGCGAGGTATGTCGATGAAAAAATTATAAAACAGCTGTTTTTACGAGTATACTTTCTAATTAACGTGCGCCAAGATAGCGTCGAAAGTTCAAATTTGAATTCCCAAAACCGGGAAGTCAAATCGCCGTTTTTGGGAATATGAGAAACAGGAATTTCATATTTTCCCTTAAATGGGAATAGGAATTAGGTGGCTAATACAAAAAATGGCTATTACAAAATACCCAATTCGATTACATGAATAACAAAAAACAATATAAAAACACTAATTATATACCTAATATCTTATAATCTTATAGAAACGTAATATAAGTAATGTTTATCACCTAAAGAACAATATTCCATGGAAAAAAGGCTACTTCAAGACATAAGCTATATAGAGTATGAAAGTACATCTCCCAAGGATCATAAAAACTCTCTACAAAAAGCAAGGAAAATAAATATAATAAAACATTACGCAAATACTTACAATTCATATTTGTTTAGATTTATGCTAAAAAATAATTTAAATAATTAATTTAAAAATGGGACTTTTTGTGTTTATAAACTTTTTTTGCGAAAAAAGTGCTAGCACTTCTTTATACTTTTTTTAAAAAAAAGTGATTTTTTAGCATTAAAAGTGCAATTCTAGCATTTATTTTTAGTTTTTGCACCTTAGTTATATTAGTGGGTAAATAAGTCACAAAAACGCTAAAAATACTTTAGTTTAGTTTACCGATTAATTCATTTTTGTCAACTCCAAAACTTAGTCCAGTCTGTACACAATTTTTTGTAAAAGAAGTGGTTGCACAATTTTGGTCAAATATTTGACAAATGTGAACAAAGCTTTAGGAAAATACCGATAAAAGGTATAGCCTATGAAAAAATAAAAGAAATATACCTATTCTCACTTAAAAGTAGCCTAAACACAATAAAACTCTTACGTAGGGTATCAAATATTTTGTCCCTTTATTTTATAACAATCAGAACTAATGGTATCAAAACCAATTCTGACACTAATGGAATGGAAATTATTTCTGTTTCTATATTCGATTTAAGGAATGTTTTAGAAAACTAGTGCTTAATATCTCTTCTGAGAATAAAAGGAAAAAAATATTTAATTGAATTTAAATGTGGTCTTTACAAAAGAATAAAAAAACAAGGTTCTGAATGTGACAATTTCGAACAAAAATCATTGATTAAAGAATTTGTTCTGTAACCGTTCCATAGAATGGGTGCTAATACTTCTAGAGAACTAGTTCTGGAGGTGACAATTTGGTCGTAACGCCAAAGTAGAATAGGCAACTTTCATGTGTTTTGGAACTACTTGTAAAACTAATCCATTTTTTTTTTTTCTAAGATCTTATTTTTTTATTCATTTTTCAATAAGAGATACTAATTAATGAAATTTACTATCGACCAAAAAATCATATTACTAAGTACGAATATGAAAATTAAAAGTTAATGTGCTTGAACCATACAAATTTTTCCAAAAAAAATAAAAATTTTGCATAAATAACAAAGATTACATTATTTAAAATTTAGCCCATTTTTCTAAAGAATTGCACTTTCTTAGCAGTCATCTAGCATTTATTTTTTTTAAATTGCACTTTTTTAATACATAGGTATTTGGCACTTTTTCTCTGAGAAGTTCTGGCAACACTGATGCAAACACACCTTTTCACTTAAAAAATTAATTTTGATAGCAAATATAAGAGATTCCAAATTTTAGCTTTTTCTTGTTTATCCATAAATCAATTCAAATATTTTTCATATAAAATTTGATTTTATGTGATTACAGAAATTAAAGACAGATAGTGCAACAAGGACAAATTTCACTATCTGCCTTTATTTAGTTATAAAACGTATGGATTTTAGTAGAAATATGAGTGATCACAAATTTCATACCATTTTTATATCTATCCTAATTGACCTTTATTTTTCATTTTTGTGATATATATTTTTTGACATTTATTTCACTTTCTTTGTATTAATATTTATAGAAACCATCTTCTTTAATGTTTTTTTTTTTAGAACTAAGACTTTTATTGTCTATCTTAGTTTCCTTATAGGTGCCATGTAATTTGTCCAACCAGCCAAACATGCCATAATTGTAATTGAATCTAAAATACAAATTACAGAAGTAAAATATGTCTATGTAAATGAAAAAAAATATGAATAATATTTAAAAAGAAAGAACCTACTTTTCGTGATGATAATCATGATAACGTATCGAGGCTCCTGAATTGGGAAACGAATAGCCACAATGATCTGCCATAGAATTAAGTATGGCCAAAGTTAAAAAAAGCCAAACAGTAAAAACATGTGAACGCATTAAAGCAAACGAACTCGATACAGGAATTAAATTCAGAAAAATATGTTCCAAAGGATGACAATAAAATGTAATGGCAGCAATAGGTGAAGTCCATTCATGATGTTTTTTATGAACATATTTATATAAAAATTTATGATGCATGACACGATGAATATAATAAAAATAAAATTCCTCCAATATTGAAACCACAACAATATCCAATAAAATTTTGCTTAAAGAAGGTAACTCCCGTAAGGGTGAAGTGCAACGTGTTTTAAATAATGTAATATAGAGTATATAGTATATGGGTATACCGATTAAAGTTTGATTCATTAAAACATTCAAAATGGCCTAAAAAAAAAAAAATAAAAATAAAAATTAAATATAATATATGAATAAAGTATAATACCTACAAGTATTAATTTCTTCTTTTCGACTGGCTCATTTTTTCCCGGTTGTATTTTATATTTTCTTAAAAATTTTGGTCTATTTGTTATGTCCATAAATGTATACCAGCTTGCATTTAACCAATAGACCAGCATAAAAACCAAAGTGGTGCCAAAAACCCATATTGTTTGTGGATCATCACCTATATTTTTAAATCTTAAGTTATTATTATTTTTATATTTTTATTAATTGTTTTTAATTACCCATGAAATTTAATAAATCGTTCCATTTATCTTGTATTAATTTACCCACATAATAATATTTACTTGTTAGTTGTTTAAGAACTATTAGCGAATCCATGTTAATCGAACGATTTGCTTTCAACTTTTTTTCAATTGTTGTTTAAAAATATTTTTTAAAATTCTGGCCATTGATACCGCCGGTATTGATAACAAATTTGCTATTTTTAACTTTGCCTTTTGTTAAACTACATTTTAACAAAAGGCAAAGAAATTTGTACCTAAATGGCTATAATAAATAAGTTTATCAGTATTATTTAAATTGGACTAAGTAAAAGCAAATAGATAGAAGGCATAATGAAATACTCTACGTTATCTGAATTATTTACGAAAAACTTTAAATTGAAAACAAAAATGCAGAACAAGACTTTGGGTTTATGAAACATGTTGGCAAAATCGAAAATTTTGCACTGTCGGTTTTTTCAAAATGCTAATTTTTCGAAATAATTATTAAATAATTATAATTATTAAATTTTAACTTGAATAATCCCAATAAACTATAGAACGATATGATAGCGAAAACGACATTATCTTACGTGCCGATTATAATATCATATAGTATTGCTGAAAACGATATTATTGTGATANNTAAAATAAAAAACATAAACATTTGGAAAAACTTCAAAATAAAAATATTAAAATAAAAAAATGTTCAACTACTAGACGATTAATTAAGAAATCATAGTGCCAATTTATAAACAATTCTAAAACAAATAAAATTTAAAAGTCTAGATAATAATATATTTTCCGTTTTTTTTTAACCATAAACAATTTTCATAATATAACTAAACTCAGAAAAATATGGTCTTTCAAACGATTTATCAAAGAAAAAACTATTCCTATTACTTTTTAAATTGTATAAATTATTCAAGTGATGGAAATTTAAATTTTCTTATATTTTTTACTAAAAATTAAATTAATTAAAAATAACTGATCATTTGAATAATTGATACACAATATATGTATATCATTGGTAATTGAAATTGGTTTTTTGATTTCCCCATATAAAATTTGAATTTGATTTATTTATTTTTCACTTTTTTTTTTATTTAGCATTTCTTTTTTAATGTTCTTTTTATTTGTACATACAATATGAATATGATTTATATATATATTTAGTCTGGCATAAACCAATTACATGTACATACATATATAAAATGTTTGTTATTTGTTAGACCTACCGTAACAATTAATTATTTTTTTCTTTTTTTTCTTAAAACTACCAAATACTTAACTATAATAAATATATAACCTATCACATACGATACACATACACAAATACAGAATTATTTTTTGGTATATTTTTCTTTATTCTTTTGATAAAATCTTTAAGAAAAATTTTATCAAAAAAAGTCTTTGTAAATTTATATTATATATTAACGCTAGAATATATTTGTGTATTTTTTCACACTGAAATTATTACAAAAATTTTAAAGCTTTTCTTTTTTCGTCCCACTGTTAAATTAACAATTAAATTACTCGTTTATTTCTTTGCTTTTAAATTTAAAAATTTTACTCTTTCACTTCATGGTGGAATCGGGAAATGCATCTCTAGGTGGTACAAAACTTAACATCATAAGATGACGTGCATAAGATTTGGTAGCACGGAATAAAGTATCAGTACCATGTAAACGATCCAAAACACCCAACACACCAAAACAGTTATTGAATCTGGAAAAGTGAAAAAATAATAATGAAATTTTGTATTTTCTAATAGTTTATCTTAATGAGAAATCGAAACTCACTTTAAATGATGAAAATCATGTGCCTCTGGACTGGGAAAGAAAGGCAAATGATAACCGGAATGAGCATTTAGTGTAGAGAGTATGGCCAAGGCAAACCATAACCAGGCGGTGGCTACATGACTGCCCATTAGGAAAACACCCAAAAATGGTGGTAATAAATTACTAAAAATATGCTCAATGGGATGACAATATAATGCCGTTACTGCTATCGGAGCTGTCCATTCGTGATGTTGTTTGTGTATAAATTTATAAATATTTTTATTGTGTAACAAACGATGCGAATAGTAGAAACCCAATTCCTCCATTAAAATACAAACAGTCAATTCAACACATACCCAATGAAATGTTGGTAATTCACGTATTGAACTTAGACCTCGTAATTGCATTAGTTTATAGGAGAGAAATGAAATGGGTACACCGATAAATATTTGATTGCTGACGACTTTTGAGATGACCTGAAAAATTAGATGAATTAATAATAATAATAAAAAAAAAATACTCGTGTTTAATACGAAAAAATATTGAAAAGTATTGATTTGTTTACCTTAACTAAACGTGCTGTTTCAACAGGTTCATTTGTACCTGGTTGTATTTTATATTTACGCAAAAATGCCGGACGATTTGTTAAATCCATAAAAGTATAAATACCTCCAACCAGCCAATATACCAACATGGTGAATATATTAGTTCCAATAACCCAAAACATCAAAGGATCATCACCTAAAAAGTTTCAAAATCAAATGGAGTAAATCATTATTGAATACGGATGATAAGGTAGATATTTCGTACTAAAGTAGGGGATTCCTATTAAATTTTTCTCAAGGGCATAAAAATATTTCTAGATGGTGGTACAATTTGTTCGTTTGTAAAAAACTATACTTATTTTTTTTATTTTTTTTTCTACATCATTATTTTATTTCAAAATTGTAACTTTTTTATAACCAACATCAAAAAAAAAAAATATTTTATCATTCCGTTTATAACATATCTAAATATTTCTCTATGAATCATTTAAGCGCAAATGTTGATTCAATCGTAGCTTCATTTCATTTTTTAAATTTTACATATCATATTACAAATTACACGGTATTTAAAAAACCCGGAAAACGAAATAAAGTCGAGGCAAAAACATAAAAATTATTTTTAACTGAAAGATAAAACATAGACGAGTAGGCCCATTTTTTCATTATCTTGGCAAATACATTACGGAAATATAAAAATATTTGAAGAATTTGAAAAACTTGTTGGTGGATAACATTCGCTCTTGTTTCATTTAAGCTAAGGTCACATTGGGGAAAGATTTGCCTAAAAATCACAAATATTTCTTTGCCGTAATGTGACCATAAAATATTTTTGTGTGGGAAACAACAAATCATCTGCTTTAAGGCAAATAAAATTATTTGATAACAAAAATGTTCCTAATGTGAACACAGTGTGACCAAATATTTTTTTTTTCTTTTTTGAAAATATTTTTCCAATTTTTAGTCAAATATTTATTTTATCTTACAAAATTTTTGCAATAGAAAACAGGTTTAAATAATAATTGTATTGAGTCAATTTGTTTGCTATAAGTGTTTAATTTTGCAGCAATAAATTCTACAAGTCGTCAGCTAAAATGCAAAAGAGCGTAACATCAAAATTTTCAAATTAGTTTTTTTTATGAAATTTATTATAATTTCATTTTCAGACTTGTAACTCAAAAAATAACGATTATTTAATGATTTTCTTAAGTTAAAACAACGTAACATCATACTTAAGAAAATAATAATAATAATAATAATAATAAAAACTATTTTTTTTTCTTTTTTTACAAATTTAGATTGCAAATTAATAAAAATAATATCTCTTAAAATTTTGGAGTATATATTGTCAAGAAATCTTTTCCGATCCAAGTGTAAAATTTTCAGTGAACCAACTCAGTTGCACTGTTCAAGTTTTTTTGCTTAACATATTTTTAATAAAAATAAATATATTGATTTCGACAGTTTGATAATATAATTTTTCAAATGTAATCTATGAGAAAACATGTTTTCCTATTTGCCTATTTGACTATATATTTATGTCTGTTTGAACAAACTAAAATGGAAAAATAAATGTCAGTAATGTGACCATAAAATAAATTTCATATTGGTTTAGAAAAAAATTGTTTACGTTCGGGCAAACAAATTTGAAACAAACATTTGCCTAATCTGACCGTATCTTAAGTAACGTTTTAAAATGTATAATTTTTTTTCTTTCTTTTTGAAAACGGATGCAAGCTCAAAATTCGTGACGGCTCGGTAATCGCGACGAATTCTATTTTCGCGACTTTTATCTATTTTTTTATTTTATTTTTTGTTATACACATTTCTTAATTAAATACTATTGTACTTTCTTCGCAATTCAATTTTTAATACAAAAAATTTATTATTTTTATTAAAAAATAAATTGATATTTTACAATGATTTGTGCACAATTTCATGACAGATTTATATTAATTCAACCGATAACATAAAGAGAGGGAGAGAAATAGACAGAGAAACAAACCATTAAATACCCGGCATTTTTTGTTTAGTAATAATAATAATTACATACCAATTATTCGATATTTAAAGTGGGTGGGTGTGTATATGTTTTTCATTTATTTGGTTGTGATTTAATTTATTTGTTGTTGCTGGTGCTGTTGTTGTTGAAGTGTAATAAATAAGTAAACAATGACAAACGGTAAAAGTGTACTGTCAGAGCTCTTTGTTATTGTTTAATAAAAAAAAAACAGATAAAAATCGCAATGATATATAAAAACACATAGAAGAAGAACAATTGTTTTTTTTTTATTTTTTTGTAATTTGTAAATTCTAAAACACTTGTTATATGATATATTATAGCACTTAAATGTTAATTTTATCAACTATAAAATAATGCATAGTAAAATTTTAAATTTTGTCGTAGGCCTTTAAATAACAATCATTTGAAATAAAGCTTATTTATTTATTAATTTATGCATTTTAAGTAAATAATATTTTAAATATTCAAATTTGGAGATTATCTGAAGTAATAACTTACCTGTAATATCTATAAATTTATCCCATTGTGCTTGCCAAAAATCTCCAGAAGCTCCCCAGAAACTTTGCAAATGCCTGGCAGGGAATAAAGGAAAATCCATTAGTTTTTCCATTCTTTTCTAAATAAATTAAAATTTTCTTTAATTTATTTATAAAATGTACAGTTAGTTATTAATATTGTTTAATTATTTTATTTATATTTATGAAATATTTTTTTTTTTTTAATCAATACAACTCGTGTGGATCGTTTAAAAGTGACTAAAACTGCGTCATAAAATTGAACCGTCTTCATGTGTATGATCAAAAAAAAGAAAGAAAACGACCTGTTTACATTATAAATCTATGTTTGTATTCGTAAATTTTCAGATACAAAATAAAATCGTACTTTTACTCTCACATTCGTAGTATATTTAAATCTATAATAACGATGCAAAAAACTGAATAACTGGAAACAAAATTTGTCTGAGAAGTAGAGAGTTTGTTTTGATTTTTGAGCGGACATATGACTAAAAATTACTCAAGAATTTTTTTTTTTTTTTGTAAAAATATGAGTGAAATGTTTGAAATTTTGCATAAATCTAATAAATGAAAACAGGAATGGAAAAGAAGCACTACTATTTTTAAAAATATTCCAACCTTAGCTGATAGCCATAGTAGCTAATGCTACAATTATCTAACATATTAATCTTATATTTATATAATATTAATATCATGTAAATAAATAAATAAATAAATAAATAAAAATATTCTATATGCCGAACAGCAAGACAAACTTAAATGCCAACAGTACTATTGAACTTTTTTAAACGAAATCTATTTACAGGGAATGACCATGGATAACTATTTGGTGAAAATACCTCTGATAGCGAAAATACCTTCAATGATTTAACAATATACTAATGATGGTTTAAACATATACATATAATGATTTGAAGAAGTAAAAAATTTAATATAAATATTGGCATAAATGAAAACTTTTTATTAAAATAAAAAATAGAATAATTACTCAAAATTTTTATATTATCCCAGCAAAAACTTCCATTGCCAATTAAATAACACTACTCTTTAGTTTTATGTTTTTTATATGTATATGATTGGAATTTTAGAGCCAAAAATTAATTCTAACACTATGTTTTCCACTTTTTTGTTTTTGGGCTATCTGCAAACGATACAATTTTAAGGCACAATGGGCAGGTTTTTATTCAATTTTCAAAGTAATGCAAAAAAAAAAAATTGATAAGCAATGAGAATTTTCTTTGCGATTTGAACATTTTTAAAACATTCTAAATTACAATCTAAATATAACTCATAAAAATTATGTTATCTTAATGCAGTCTGAATTTGTAGCCTTTTTTGGATGCTTGTACACCAAAAACATTTTATGAAGCTATGAAGTGGTTATAAACAAAATATCTTAGAAACCAAAAGCATTTTCTCAAAAAACTTTTAATTAAATTGAAAGTGCAGTAAACATCGTTTTAATCAGATTTGAGTTTTTGATATGCAAATTAATATAATTTTAATTATTTCAAATTATTAACATTTTTTTTCATAATTTAATTTACATTTTTAAGTTTGAACTCATTTTCGCTTTTTTATTAAACACTTCTGATACTTGGCAGTTTCTCGCTTTTTTTTATTTCCAGATTGTTGTGATATCATAAAATATTATCTGACTATATGAACATTTTATAATTCATATTAAAAATAAATTAAGACAATACGGGCTATCTATCATACCTTCGGAAATAATGCGGTTAAAGGATTTATTTATTAGTGAATTACAAAATTGAGAAAAACTAGTCAAATAAACTGTTATTATGTTATTCTGAAATTCTGGCTTTTTTAAACAACTTTTGATGTAATTATGTTAACAACACTTTTTGTCTTAACGGGAAAAAATTAAGACCTAAAACGGTTTCATGTGGAGCCTGCAAGCACCCATAGTAAAAAATTACAAAAACGTGTTTGAAACTAAAGTTTTTTATTTCTTTTTATTGCTGTAGTCGCGGATTTTAGCATAAATATATAATTCTTCTAATGTAAACTATAAACTATAATGGCTCCAAGAGGTAGAATTTTTCGGTAGCCACACTCACAACAATATTTCAGTGAAGCGTTATCAAAAAAGATTTCCAAATGACATTTGAAAATGTTTGTGGCGTTTTAAAATAATCAAAATTGGCGGTCATATATATTAATCTGTAGCTGCTTGATACCATATATCAAAATCAATATGGCGTTTGGAAAAAAATCGATTTTCAATTAATGTAACTTTGCAATTTAAAGAATTTGTATGGGCAATATCCATACAAATAATCTCTAGAAAAAAAAAACATTAAGAAAGTTAAGAGAAATAGATAATCTTATCGGACCATATAATAGTTAACATTTTTCGAAAATATTATTAAATAATTTTGGTAGACTTTGATTACTTGAACACGCATTTAAATTACATCAGAAAAGTTCTCATCAGCTACCACTTTCAGAATTACTTATATTTTTAAGTGAACTTTTAATAAATTATTTTTCAAATATATTTTCGAAGATTCTATTTAATTTAATTTTCTGATTCAAATACAAAATTTTTGATACGTTTGATAACAATTGTGCCGAATTCCAAAAAACTCTTTCACATAGTATTCTTTGGATATGAAAAATCATGAAAAAAAAGAATGATTTATACCTTATTCGATTCTCAGTTATTTAACTAATTATTACAAAGATAATTAAAATATTTAATATAGGATCCCGGGAAGTCGAAAATTTGTTCCCGCTATCCCGCAAAATTGAAAAGTCTGGGAAAATGTAAAAATATCGATGTGACACTGTCGGCAAACAAAAAATTATGGTTTTTTCGACAAATTGTGAGCATTTCTCTGCCGACGTTTTGTTTATGTGCGAGCAAGAAAAAGGCTAGTAAAGACGGTAATTGACATATCTTATGCAAATATTATCACAACTACATACATATATTTCTGCAATTACATATCTAAAAAATTTGGTTTTACCATTAAAAATCTGTAAACTATTGTTTTGTTTTTTGTTTTTTTAATTTTTTTAAATTTTTATATTTTTGTTTGAAGTTTTTTTCCAAATGTTTATATTTTTTACTGAAAAAAAAAAAAGAAAATAATTAGAAATCTTTTTCAGAAAAACAATAGGCATGTTATAATAGGCACCTAATATGATATAGTTTTCGCTATAATATAGTTCTATGATTTATTGGATTATTTGAAAACTTGTCACTTAGACGGGATTTTTAGAAATTCGAATGTTTAGGAATAAAAAAGGGTAAAAATAGGAAAAATCTGTAACCTTATAACTCGCAAACTAATAATGATACAAAAAAGTTGAATAATTATCGTTATTCATTTAAAAAATAATTGGACTGGTGTCTGGTACTTTTTTGAAAATCATCCATTTTAGGGAGAAAACGGGTTAAAACTGTATTTTGGTTCTTGGTTTGGCACCATATGTATCTTTGAAACCAATACAGATAAAGTTTATGTCGTATTCATAACTTATCAAAAAATAAGAAATACAAATTCGGTTCAAACGTTTAAGGGGTAAAAATCGTACCTATTTTTGGTACTTTTTTCATAAAACATTTTTTTTTATTTATTAAAATATTCATAAAAGGATTTTAATATGGGATTCTATTACAATTTAGAAATTTATTGGAATACAATTTTTGATATATCGATGGATGAAAAAAAGTACCAAAAAGGGATAAAGACGGGAAATTACATTTTATTCAAACTTAATAACGAATTTTCAATTACATAAGATTAAGTAAATGTAGTCCTATGCGGGTAAGAATTCAAAAGAGTGGAATTCGTAGTACTTAAAAATATGTGGTCCTATGATTAGGAAATCAAGAGGAGGGACTTTTTGGTATTTTTTGTTCTTCTAATGGTACTTTTTTGAATTTTCTGTAATATTTAACCTAGAAACATGAAATTAAATACGCATGGTTCGATGTTGGAAAGAATTCACAAAGGGGGACTTTGTGGTACTTTTTCGTTCTTTTAATGGTACTTTTTGAATTTTCTATAG
>MINK01172366.1:0-49022 GCA_001735545.1 Phormia regina
AATTATGGACCTATACTTGTATTAAGTGTAAAATAAAAAATACTAATACAGAATATTACGTCGATACTAAAATTATGCACTTTTGGGTGATTTCCGTGATTGGGTCTTATATGGGAGCTATGGTCAATTGTGTATTATGCACTTTTGGGTGATTTCCGTTATTGGGTCTTATATGGGAGCTATGGTCAATTGTGGACCGATCTTCTTAAAGTTTTTCTCAATCATTTATACTTGTAAAAATATTATTTTCGTCGAATATTAAGTTGATACTGACGTTAAAGTGATTTTCGAAAGGGGTTCATATGGAGAGCTATGGCCAACTATGGACTATAGCTCCCATAAGATCCCCTGATTTAGGCTTACATAAAACTTTTTTGTGTTAAATTTTATTAAAATATTTATATTTTTAAAGCATCTAAGAGTGTTAAAACTCAATTCAGGGAGGACCTTTGTATAAGGGTAGGGTGAAATAATGGGCCGATCATGACCAAATTCAATAGGCCTAGTCTCTGTACAAAAAAGAAAAAAAAAATCATATGAACAAAATTTCATCAAATTATCTTTAAACAGCCAGTCAGCCTACCAGACGGGTGGAGGGATATGGTTAAATCGACTCAGAAAGTGATCCTGAGTCGAACGGTGGGAATAGGTGGATTTTTTCTCTGCGTTACATTATTTGGACAAACACATAATACCACTACCCACCTATGGTGTTGCAGGATGTAATTAAGGTCCTTAGACTGGTTAACTTTTAATTATTAAAAACTCGAATAATAATGTTGTCAATACTTATATATAAATTAAGAACAAAGATTTGTTTTAATAAACACAAAAAACGTATAACACCTGTATTTTTTTTTATAATCCCAAGAGCCAATGCCAAACCAAAATCAATAACACACAGCAAAAAAATAAAAAAAAAAAAAAAACTTTTGATATAAAAACATTTAACATCTATCTACGGTATCTATCTATTCTAATTTATTCTACGCAATTTTATTTATTTTTTATACATTTAAAGGCAACCTACGGATTCTATTTTTTTTTTTCTATTTTCATATACGACATTCACGACTCTCGCAGTCTGGGTTCCGTGAAATTAAAAGTTTTTTTAAGAATTAATGTTTGCTTGCCACGCGGAAATTTATAAAGAATTTTCATTTGTGTTTTTTTAATTATAATTTAATATGAAAAAAAAAAATACAACAAAACACACAAAATTTCAAATTTAAATAAAATTTGTATATAAATATATATTATTGCTATAAATATGAGCAATTTATTATTTCAAGATATTATCGATATGAATACATTTGCAAACAGAAAATATCATATTGAAAAATTATGTTTTACAAGAAATAGAAATTTAATTTTTTTTCAATTTCATTTCTTTAAAATTTTAAACAAACAAATGTTCATACATTCAGAAAAATATTGTTTCATTACATTTCTTGTAATATAAGATATAATTAAAGAAAGCTATATAAAATAGAAAAAAATATCGATTTGCAAGAATTCAAGCATCATTTATTGTTTTTTGCGGTAATAATCACTAATTACTACATGTATTACTTAGTAATGTATGATAATTTGTTTTCATCATAACTTTTTAATTCAAATGTATTCTAAGCTTTAGTAATCAGTCTAATTAGTTAGTGGCTTTGTAGTGGGCTTCGTTGGTAATAACTCTTTTTTTTATGTTACCGGCAAATGAAATATAAATTTCGTAGATTATAAGAAATTTAAGTAGAGTTATATAATTAAAGCTAAATGAGCCAAAATATATAAAAATGTCAGCTACCATTTATGTTAAATTGAAAATGTTTTCTTAATTAAAATATAAAACATTATAATTATATTATTAAAGTGTACATTATTTTCATCAAATATTTGCTTAGTCTGACTATAAATTTCTTTCAAGCATTTTAAATTTTCTCTAAGTGTCGAAATCATAAATCACAAATAATGCTATAAATAAATGTAGAAAATTGTATACACATTTATTTTGAAAAATTATATAAAATATTATTTGCTAAAAATTTAGCTTTTATTGTTTTATTATAATTTATGTTTAATAAACAAGTGCACGAATTATTAAACAATTGTTTTTTTTAATAATAAATTTTGCAAATATGAGGGAAAAAACAATTTTTTTGTAGAAATAAAACAACCGAATAGTATTATTTATGTTACGAAAATAAATGATATAATAGACAACTAAGAGCGCTATATCTGATCATATACTTATGAGTGTCAAATTGAAAGAAACTTTATCAAAATGGCAACATAAAATTGAAATTAATAAAGAAATTTACAAATATAGAATTAACGAAATTTATAAAATAGATTAAAAAAATAATTCTTTTTTTTATGAAAGAGAACTTAAAGCTTCAAATAAAAGCTTATTTATACATATAAAATATGATCTATTAAAGGATTTATATAAAAAATTACTTGTTTAATTGTATCAATTATTCAGTTGATCAAAACTTGATTGATTTTTTTATATTTATATAATATAACTAAAACAATTTATCGTCATTTAATTATTTTTTTATTGTATGAATAAATTTATCAAATATAAATAAAATTAAATGATAATTAAATAATTGAATATTATAAAAACAAAAGTTCAAAAAGTTCAGTAGTTTGAATTTCAATTAATATAATAATTGATTATTTATTATTCCCAATTGAAATAGAATTTTGATATTTCAGTGTAAATTTTAAATTTAATTCGTTAAAATACTTTAATTTTGTGTAATTAATTTATATAATACACAGAAAAAAGTAAAAATCGACTTCAATTACGAAATTTGTAATATTAATTANNCAATTTTAATTATTAATTTTATTAAAAAAATATTTGAAATATTTTTTTCTGTGTATTATAGAAATATTTTAAATCATTTGAAATAATTAATAATTTAAATGAATAATAAATTAATTGAATAATAAATTAATCGATTAATAATTTAATTGTAATTTGTTAGCAAATATTTTTCGATTCCAATTTACATGGATGATTAGTTACTGAGATATGTTAACATTTTTCGGCCTGCACACGAAAAAATCCGTGCATGCAAATATGGTCATAGAAACTAAACCAGGGCGAATTTGTTTAAAATTATATTTTTATTAATGACTTATATGTTCAAGTTCTAGATATAAAAAAATAAATAAATATGTCTATAACTTGTCTAGAATGTGATATTTTCCAGAATTATTTTAAAGGTTTTATTATGTTTTGGCCACTTTTTTACTAAAAACAAGTCCACTTATTTTTAAACTCCGTTTCTTTTTATACTCAGCTCTTAATGCCATTTAAATTATTTTTTTACTAGAGTCCAATATGTTTCAATTGCACGAAGTTTCGGACAATTTAATGGATTAGCAACTTTCGGTACAAACACTAACAATTTCTTTGTTACAACATCATTGTTTTGATGTAATGAGAAAAAATGGGAACAGGTCAGATAACAGGGGATATACTGAATTTTATTAAGAAATGGAGAGGACGTTTCCAAAGGCAGCCATTCACGTATATTTCTGGCTTTATTACCGCTTATGCATATTACCCAAATCAAAAAATTTGTTGGGAATTTTTATTTTTTTAATACACGAAAATTTTCTGTTATAATCCCTCTAGCATCTGCGATATAGAATTCCTGGCTAGGAAATTGAAAAAACTTATTCTGTACGATCGTTTCATCGTCTACTTTCATGTTATTTATTTCCTCCAAATTCACGCTTTCGTTTTTATTAGGATGTTTTCTTTCTTCTTCAGGCTTTACTTCCTTTGAAAATTTCTGATAAAAGTTCAATGCAATTGACTTTTTGTGACACTTTTCTTCCGAGATGAGGTGAATTTATCCCAAATCCTTTCTGTTTAGCTTGAGTCATATAGCCTGAAAATACTATTTGTCTTCCATTATCATGTTACCATAAAGTGATCATGAGACTTCTTTGTATAATATTATGATCCAAGAAACTGTATTTTGCGGCACAACTCCCTTCTTTAGCACATGGCAAGTGAGCATAATGGCAAATACAAACCAGTTAACAGAATTATTAATTTTTCACATTAATAATTCACCACATCAAAAGTAATAAGCCCAAGAGCATGCATGGATTTTTTTGTGCACAGTCCTTATTTATCACTTCAAGGATCTTGCTAATATATTATTACAGTTTTTGTGGTATAAATCCTATAATTTGGAACTGCTACAGTGGTATCAATTGAACATTATATTACGATATCCATCATATCATTTATCAAATTTCTAAACAATTAAACTTTGACACCCACTAAATCAATTTAAGAAAAATTCACACAAAATTTAATGATTTTCGAGAGTAACAAAATAACAATTTTAACCCAATAAAAATTGAAATTCTAAAATTCAATTACAAACATTATTGACTTCCTCCCCTTCCCGTCTAGCTCCTAATAAATTTACGAAAATTTCTCAATTATTATTGATTGATAGACATGCTCAATGAATGACTGATTGACATACAGACAGACAAACAGATATTAAAACCGACAATTAATCATTGCTCACAGCTGTTTGTTGACAAAATTGAAGATAATTTTGAAAAGTCTTTTTTTTTATTTCTATACAATCATTCGTTCATTCATTCATTCATTGAATACGGGTAAAGTGGTTGGTTGTTTGGTTTTGGACACTCAAACGCATTAAGTTCAATTAAAAAGAATGAGGAACATAACAACAACAAAAAAATTTTAAAGTTTAACGATAGACGTTGGTTGGATGGACATAAATGTATGATACTTACTACTGGTATCAGTGACATTAACAACAACTACAAATAAAAAAATGTTTAAATGGAATATTTATTACATTGTTTGTTGTAAGTGAGTGCAATTGATATTTGTACATTAACAATTGTCATTGCAATTATTGTTGTTGTTGCTATTGTAATTGCTGGTGCGGTTGTTAACATTAAATCGTAATTGTAATTGTTGTTGTTGTTATTATTGTAGTTTTAATTTATAAAAAGAGGTTTTAATTCATATACAATTATTGAATGGGGTCGAAGTTAAGAACATCCTAATTAGAGCTTTAATTTAAACTTTACTTGATTTTAAAATAACACAAGTCAAAAATAAAAATAAAAAAATATCATAATTTTAATAATCTTCACAACAGATGTAAAGGATATATATATATAAGTTTGTCATTCCGTTTCTAATTTCCCCAATTTTCCTTGTAAGAAATAATAACGATATGACTATGTCCGCCTAACCGTGTGTCGCCTGAAAAGGTGTTTATAAAGCTCTGCGATAACTGGCATATATGATATATATTTATCAAACGATCTTAGGATTATTTTGAGAATTTTGGTATTGAAAATTTATAAAATGTAAAGATATGCCTAAAAATCGGGTTTTAAACTCGGCTTTCAAGTTTCTGAAACCTCTGTTTATGCTAGGGGCTTCGTTTTTGCAAAGAAGTTTCTGAATTTTTGTTCTGAAAAAATTTAATTTAATCGGTTCAATGATAAATGAAATATCGGCGGAAAATCATCTTTGACTTTTTGAAGCTCTTGTACAGATTTTTTTATATAGATCAGTCAGAAATATTTTTATTAAATTTCGGTTTTTTGAATCAACTAAATTCGTTTATAAAAAGCCTAGTTATTGTTTAAACACTAAAAAAAAATATTAATAAATACACACACAAACACATGTAATAAGCATAGTAATGTATATTTATAAATGTGAAAGTATGAAAGCATACTTTAAGGCGAAAATTTTATTTGTCGATAAGTGGGTGAAGGGTATTAAAGATGGTTCTATTAGAGGCCCAACATAAACGAAAATGTAATGTTTAGAATCGCAGAAAATTATTATTTTTTCTTGGAGAGGTCAATGTTGAAATGGATTAAATAATCTATGATTAAATTATTAACGTATAAATAAATTCATTGTCGAATTCTCTGCGTAGCCGTCTTGTTGTTAATTTGTAGTTAAAATTATTACTAGTATTGCGTTTTTGGTCTCAGAACTCTATGTCTGCTAAATATAGATTTTAGATTTCTAATGAGTTGGAAAGTTAGTGGATCTCTATATAACACAGCAAGGAAGATATCAGATGAAAAAATTAATGGAGAAATGTCACTAATATTAACTCATAACTTTTATTTTAAAGGACCAACCAGTCAACTTTTCAACGCAACGTAGAACGAAGAAAAGTAGCGTGAAACATTTTGGGCAACTAGTTAACAAAAGTAAACGTATCATATGATTTTGAACATTCATTGTGTAAACAACCCTGTTCTTTGGTTATTTTGCAAGAAAAAGAAAGTACAGTGTTGTCAGAAAGTCACGTACCTACCTAGAATTTTTTGTCAATGGCTACAAACTCACGTTTGCATAAGACGGGTTGAAACAGCTGATTGCGATACGATGAATTTTTGTTCACTGGTTGGGCCTTAAAGTCGTAACAACTAACATAAAATAAGGTGTGCAATCGAAAAAATCTTAACACGCATATAATCCAATAACTTGGAAACGGTTGATCATAGAGCCTTCATTATTTTTTATTTAACTAATAATATACTACAGATCATAGAAAAATATTTACAAACTTATAACCCTTTACCGGTAACCTTTCCATTTGAGATTTGATAATTCTCTTACTGGCCTTAGCTTCAGATAATTCAGTGAATTGACCTCTCTTGGACCAAAAACTATGTAATTGTTTGGCACCACTCCAGGGCATTCTTGGATAGTAAAATGATTCCAAATCAAACCAACATTATGTAGACTCATTGTGCTCTCTTGTCATTAAAAAATAAGAACTGACGTATTTTCCAAAGTTTACTAGATCAAAAAGAGTTTTAAATATTTCTTCGGAATAAAGTTATGAGGCAAAACGTGTGTTAAGATTTTTTCGATCGCAATCCTGATATACAACCTCTGTATCTTATTAAATATGGAATAACTTAAAGAGACTTAAAACACTATCTTTTAGGATACATCGCAAAGTGTTGAAGTATAATTTTCAGAATTCTAAAGTCAAATTGAAACTAAAATCATAGTTATGCTACAAATATTACTAATCCTTTTTAGATATTTAATTAATTTAAATTATAAAAAAAAACATTGAGGCTGTTCAAAATCACAATAAATAATAAAATCAAAAATACGTCTAATTGACATAATGTAGGGTGAAAAATAATGCAAGTTGATTTTAATATGTAATCCCAATTATTTACACAAGGAATAAATAAAAATTTAATAGTACAACACAATAAACAATAACACTGTAATAAAATTTACATATTTTTCCTCATGGCATACAAAATAATTGTCATTAAAATTAACAAATTGACATAAACAATTGGGTAAGACATAAAAACACAATGTCCAATAAAATTAAAAATAAATTGTTATTGTTTTTAAACAATTTTTATATATGACTGACACCTTCTTCTCTCATCATCCAACACCACCAACGAATTTTTAAACAAATAAATATATTATGGTAGGCATATGTATATTTTATTTTTGCAATTTTAATTAAATTTTAAACAACAATAAAATCAATTTTATTTACTAGAATTTCACTTTAAATTGCTTTAAATTAGTTTAACAATTATATAGATTTCTATCAATTGTTATAATTTATTTAAATATCGTTAAAGTAATTATATTTTTTTTAATTAATTTTTACAATTTTATGTTTTTTTTTATATTTAAAAAAAAAAACAATACAAATAAACACACTCGCTCGTACAAATACAATTTCGTTTACGCGCAAAAACTCGTTAACGTGACAAAAATCGCTCGCAAAATCTTATAGACTGACTGACAGCTAAACCAAATGATGCTGCAAGAGTGTATTAAACATTAAGAAAAAAAAAAGATCTGATCAAAAAATATAAAAACAACAACAAAATAAAAACATTAAACAGTTTTTCTAAAAATTTATTTTCTTACACTCAATTTCTGTAGCATTGACTCAATTGTTTTGTTCATACTCTCCTACACACTGCCACTCATTTTTTTACTAGTAGGTTTATATATTTCAATGTTGCAAACTATATACAGAAAACGCTTGTTTTCAACTCAGAATTTCAGTTATTGAATGGACATAAATTGGATAAATTTTGTGGTAATTGTAGAACCAAACTTGTTACTAAATTTAAATACTTTAAAGAAAGGACGAAGCGAAGTCAAAGACATTTTTAAAGGACAAAATATGCTTAAATATAAAATTATTTTAAGATTTTAACTATTGGTCTTGAACTTAACGTTTTATAATTCTTTAGAAAATAATTATTATTCTTAAGTTGGCTTCAATGGTAACACATTTTGAGGAACAAACTAGTTCCTCTAATTGAAATCATTTTAGAAACCTTAATTAGTATAAAAATTATTGTTAATCTTAGGTCATTCTAAGTATAGATATTAAGGAGTGCGATAGAAAATATCTAGTTATCTTTGACAAACATGTCAGTTAATATATATAGAAATTGACTATTGATATGAAACATTGTTCGGGAAGAAAAAAGGTCCACATGATATTTTGAAGGCCAAGAAAATTTAATGTATATTGAAAAGCATTTCAAACAAATCTGGTAGAAAATCATCCTTGTTATCTTAATACTTAAGCTATTTGGTGCAAAAAGTTAATAACAAACGAAGTTGAAAACATATAGAGTCCAAAATGTTCCTAACTGAAATGCTGTAAAAAAATTTAGTAGTAAAAAATATTGCACAGAAATTAAAATAAAACGACGAAAAGTATGAATGACATAGTTTTTGCAGCATTCTGGTCAATATTTTTATGTTAATGATTCTTGAGGATATGTTGAAGATAAGTAAGGACAGAAAAGCAGTCGAAATTCCCTAAAGAATTATTGGTTTGGTTTGAATCATCTTATTTGTTATAGTGGTCTCAATAAATACCAAAAAATACAATAAAGAATGTTGGAAAAAATCTTTTCCCTTTCATAAGAGAGCACAATGGGTCTACATATTTTTGGTCTGATTTGGAATCATGTTACTATCCAAGAATGCCCTGGAGTGGTGACAAAACAATTACATTTTATCTGGAGCTAAGGCAGACGCGGATCCAGGTCAAGCTTTTGGGGGAGGAAAATCTAATGATTTTCTTAACTATTTCCTTAAAATGTATGATTTAGTGCAGATTTTTCATTAAACATTTTCATTTTGGGGAGGGAAATTTCCCTTTTTCCCTCCCCGTGGATCCGCGCCTGAGCTAAGGCCAGTGAAGAGATATTGGGCTTTTGTGACAATTGAATTGAAGAGGACCAAAGAGGTGTTCCAAAATATTGAAGATTTCAAAAATACATGGATAGAAAAAATGGCTGAAACAATCATCAAATCTCAAATGAAAGGGTTACCAAAATAGGTCTACAAGTTCATAAGACATTATATTTTTCTATAATGTGTGGTATACAATATTAGTTAGAACCTTATTATTTAAGTGATTCGAAGACGAATCACTTAAATAATTAATATTTATTTTATATAGGGTTACTGTACTCCTTTGCCTATCTACACTTTTTGAAATTTTATTAAAAAGGAGGTTGTTATATCAATCGTTAGTAAAATAAAGATCGTTTTAAAAGTATTTTTTTTATTGCACTTCTGTTGGAATTCAACTTTGTCATAAATATGAAGACCTTCATATTTTTAAAGAAATAAATAAAGACAAAACAAAAGAAGGACCATTAATATAATTTTCTATATAAATCAATGATCATTTATTTTGGATATAAAAACGATATTAGTTCTTGTGAATTTTAATGCTCTGAGTTTAAAAAAATGTATCTACAATTTGAATATATTTCTGGCACTGAAAATTAGTTGTATTTTCTATCCCTGTTATATACTTATTACTCACAAATTAAGTGGGTTGTTCTGGAGTTATAATGATTTAAGGTTGCTTATAAGAACTTTTGGTCTATTCTGTATACAGTCCAATATTCCGTTTATTGTCTAATCTTCGATAGTTTAGTAAGCATATATTCTGAACAATAATATTGTATATAGTTTAGACTAAACTCTATTATATAGTATGAGCAATAGTTTTATCAAGTCCGTTCGCTTTAGTCTAAAGTTTAAGTCAACAGTATAAAATATAGTCCATGGTAGGGTTTATAATCTATAGTCTGGTGTATAATTCTACAAGCAAACAAGTGCGATATTTAACACTGTAGTTCACTCTGAAGTATAGTCTATGTATAAGCAGTTCTCATTGAAATAATTTTGTAATATTTTGTTTCTTTATTACAAATTTTAAATCTTATTTTTACGCTAAAAAATCGCTGAAATATTTGCACTCAATGTCTTGAGAAGTTACTATAAAAATTCAACTCAAACACAAGTTATATTGCTCACTACTCTCTATTAAAACAAACAAATGAGTACAATCAGCTGTTATTGTTGTTACAATATAATGTAAACAACAAATAAACGTTCAATATCTGTTGATCAGAAATGTTCATATGTATGTAAATCAAGTATATCCCTTAAATAATTGAAAACGCATTTGACACACTTATTTGTGTTTTTATTGTGAAAAAAAAAAGAAACAAAAGAGATTTCAACAATCAAGTAACAAACACACACATAAAAACACATGTTATTTTAGCTAAAAATAAAAGAAAAATAAAGAAAAACAACAATAATATGCTCGATATTATTTTTGTTGTTAGATCCTAAGAATGAGTACTGCTAAATAATAAACATGGGGGTGGTTGTACTCTTTTTTCAACACCAAACATATTTGTTCATATAGAAGGAGAGAATTGAATTTAAAACCCTCTATTTATATGGTGTATTTGTTGTTTGGTATTATTTTATTGGATTAATACGAATATAGTATAGCATATGTATTAACTACATATGTATGTCTGTCTGTCTGTCTGTCGATATATTTTCAATGTGCTACTATTGATGCTGCTGCTACAGATGTACGTACTATAATACTAGTCGGTCGTATTTATTTGTTGATGTTAATGATGATGAATCATTTGACTTTGACTAAATTTAGAATGCAACAACACATTTATGACAAACACTTTGTTCATGGGACATTCATACAATCTGGCAGAGAGATGGGGCGACAACAATAAATAAATAAATAAAACAACACAAAATAAATAACAAAAATGTGATGAGAAAAACTACAATAACACAACGTTTACAATTGCAGCGTTAGGCGAATAACTTCTAAGAATTGTATTACTGTTAGTCTTCAGTGGTTCAAGTTTAATGTTAAAATATAAAATTTGGCTATTATCCAAATGTTTTGTTTTATTTGAAATATATAAAATTAGGTCACTCACTACCACTAATGAAATTACTTAAAAAAAAGACAAGAATTTTATTAAAAAAAGAAATCAAATATATAATTAAAAAATAACAAAATAAACCTGATGTTTAATAAGTATTTATCAAGTGATCCAATTTAATAAGACTGTATTTTTTATAAAATATTTTTATCACTGTTAATCGATTGGTTAAAATTTTTTATAATCGTATTTGCTTAAAATCGTCTGTCGCTTAGATTGTGTTTATCTTCAAAAAAAACTAAACCGCGTTTAATTCACTTGTTATTTATAGTCCATTAAATGGAAATGCCTTAAATTTACTTTATTTTACATTAAAAATCTATTTATTTTCATTTTCATAGTTTTTTTGCGAGACATAAATCATCAATTGTGTTTTTCTGTAGCATCAACTTTGCTAACAAATTGCAATTTGTGAAAAAAATATATATTTGTAATAAACATTTTTCGAAAAATAAAAATTAGACGAAGGTCATCAAAAGTAAATACGACATTTTGTAGTGTCAATGTTTTATTCGTTTCACTTTCAACCGGTTGAATTAAATGATGTGTTTGTTGATATGTTTAAGTAAGATTCTAAATATCATTACTATTGGAAATTATTATAATAGAGATACAGTAGTGTATAAAACATTAAGAACAGTGATATTTAAGTTTTTCTATTATATTTTATTTCCGATATTAACATAAAAATATTTTCGCTGAAGCGTATATATTTAAACGCTTATATTGTCTTACTGTCTCTTAGGTAGTTAGAACAAATTTTTAATGAAGTAAAATTTCAGATAATTCATTTCTAATTATTATAAAAAAATAATAATAAGATAATTTTAACAAAAATAAACTTCCTCGAGAATTTCTTTTTTGTCGCTTCAACCGAATTTGCTCTGCATTAACAGTCGAATCAATTGGACATTGCTCTAAAATATTAAGTTCACATTTAGCTAAAATTTTACATGTCTAATGTAAGCACCAAATACCTTTACGATTCAAACAAGAACACAATTGATTTTAGTCAAACAAAATTTTTCGTAAAACATATTTTTGCCAAATGTGTGCCAAGAAAATATGTAAAATATTTGCCATTGTTTTGTTCGAATTTTTGTTTGATCTTAAGATCAAACTGAAGCCAAATAACAGCTGATGTGCCACACAGTGGCTCTGAATAGTTTTTTATCGGTCAAAACTTTGTAACTTTTCAATTGATACAGATATTTAAATACATATAAATTGGTTCAGCATTTATAGAGAAATTTAAACCTAAAGGTTTACCTTTTATTTTTTAAAGCATTTTGTATAAAAATACGGATTTTTTTAATCAGCTTTAGTTATAAACAAGTTATAAGCAGATGAGCATGAATGGTACATTTGACTGGGCCGAATCTATACATCCACCATTAAGTTTTTCTAATTTTACGTTATATGGGTGGTGGGCAGACCAAAGCCATTTCTGCTTTGAAATTTACAATGGTCCTTGAATTATTTGTATCCAATTTCATTGAATTTTCACGTTATTTGGAAGGAGGTGCTTATTTAGAGTGGTCCGACCACGCAGGTTTTTAGTTTCCAAATTTATATCGACCTTCGAAGTATCTCTACAAAATTTTTTTATTTTATATGATTTTGTTTAAGAGATATCAGCAGAAATGGATGAAATGAAGACAACAATTTTTTCCTTTATCAACCGAATTTGTTCGTTTTCGACACCCAACCAACCTTATATTTAGGCAAAATTGCATTACCATAATGTCCCGTTCGAGAACTATCTTGTTTTCAACACACTGGCAAACGGACGAACATAGCACAGTGGGACAGAATCAAAATTTTTTGGAAATAAAATTGACAAACAGACGTACATAGCACATGAATGTAAAGTTTGGAAGGGGGCCACAACAAACAAACTTTTTATATATTGTTGTAGGCCCTGATAAGACCTATAAAACCATGCTTATATGTCTTATTTATATCTTATAGTTTTCGAGTTATTTTCAATTTTTTTATTAGTTTATTTAACTAGTTAAAGAACAAAATTATCTATTAATGACGACATCTTCCAAAAGAGTCCAAAAATAAACGATTTTAAATTTTAAAATTACAAAAAGCCGACTTTTTGTGTAGTGTTTTTTTTTAGCCGAAAAAGTATCCACACTCTTTTTTCTCTAAAATAAAATAAAAAACAAGCACAATAATTTAACATTTCAAGGTTCCCACCCTCCCGATCATGACCCATTTTATATAAAAGTTTTGACATTAGACTAAATTTTCCCAAATCCCAAAGCACGAATCGGAAAGCGGAATGTATTTTAAGAATCCTCAGTATGTTGTTATAAGTTTTAAATCAAAATCTACGGGACTTCAGAAAATGTGAAAAAAATCCATTTTTGGGATTTTACCATGTTTTACTGTTACAAATATCTTACAGATTTTTGGCAACCTTAGATAACTTTGAGCAGTCAAAGGGGTTTATTGTGTCCCCTTCCAAACTTTACATTGTACACACCTTTGCGACCCCTACACCAAATTTAATGAAAATCCAACCAAAAGTCAAAAGTTACAGATTTGCTTCCAAAAAACCTCGACTCTGCCCCACTGTGCAGTGCTAGATAGTCTCAGAATCTAACCTTATCCAGGATAATTTTGTGAAAAGGTTCCACTACAACCGATTCCTAAAGAACATGTTCTACTAGAATCGGTTGTATTTTATTATTGAAAATATGAGAATTTTCGGAAAGCGGTGACTAAATTTACTGGTAGGTCTAATAAATTATAATTTATTAATTATTAATTAACTTTTATAAGTTATATTATCCTTACATTCACTTCTTCGAATAAGACAGAAATAAATATTTCTTGTTAAATTTTAATAAAAAATTAAAAATTTTGGAGGCTTTTTTGAAGCCGATGAAAACGGCTTCAGCAAGTAGATACCTCTGTTCCAGGCAGCTACAAAAATATTTATGGGGTTAAAGAGGACATGAAGAGGAAACATGGTTGTTATTAGGTATAAATATATAAATTTCATAATTAATGGCAAATAAATTTAATCTTTTATCATATAACTAGACGCCTATCCGAATATTTTTAAAATGAATAACGATAACTTTTAATTTTTTTGTACTTTTAATAGTATGCGAGTTAAACATTCGAATTCCGTCCTATTGGATCTATATAGATAGGGACCTACCTACGTACATTCCAAATTTCGTCTCCCTAGCTTCAGCCGTCAGTTAGCCAGTCAGTAACGTTACTCTTTTATATATAGATTGTGTTAGATCAAATAGTTTTGAGGAAACAATTTGCTCAAGCTGAACAGGCTTATATTTGAATATTTGGTAGCTGTTTTCATCATACATTAAAAAATACGGGAAATGAGAACAAAAAATCAATAATACAGTCAGTTGCAAAAATTCTTGGAAAACACGACAAACGAATTTGTATCAAATATTGAACAAATCTGAACTTATTTATGTTCTCACTTGTACGTTGCAAGTGAACGCAAAGTGAACTTATATTACACTGGTATCCAATAGAGAATATTAATCTCAATCTTCTCCAAAAAGCTACGTTAGTTGCAGTTAAGCTTACAGTAGGCGCGGACCCACGGGTAGGGAATTTTCCACACCAAAATGAAAAATCTTAATGCAAAATTTGTACTAAATCATTAAAATTAAGGAAATAGTTGTGAAAATCATTCTATTTTTCTCCCTCAAAAGCATGTGTTAGATCCGCGCCTGGCTAACAGTCCATTGTATGTCTCTTCTATCATAATAACTTGTGATAATAATGAAGATAATTTTTTAAATAATTTTATTTTCATAAACTTTCTTTATATATTTAATCAATTTAATTCAAAATGCAACACAAAATACTGCCTTTGGATGAATATAAAATCATTTATGATAACATATTCATAAATAAATTGTTAATAATTCTTAAATTTAAGAAACTCTCAAGAATTTACTAATAATCAGAAAATGTTGTCATATAAATAACTTTTAACACTTCACATAATATACATAGTTTCCATTTTAAATAAATTAATACAAAAATTCTTTATTCAATCAAACACCAGAAAATATATTCAATAAATTTCACATACAAATTTATCACATTTCCAACTATAGCACATAGAAAATGAAGACGACGACGCATTTAGAAAAAGTTTGTACAACCCACACTAATGACGACATATTCGATATTTTGTTTAGTCTTTTAATTAAATTAAAAACTAAAAATGTATGAAAAAAAACAAGGTGGAGAAACCAAATGAAAAACACATTTAGATATAAATTAAAAATTCTATATTTGTATGAACAAATTAAGAAATTTTAAACTTTTATAAAGGTCTTACCAATCATTTTTTCTATTTCTTTAATTAAATTATGAGAACGAACTCTACACAACGAATAATGATGATATTTTAAGATTAAAACAATATTCAACTGATTTGTAATAAAGTCAATATTAAACTGAAATTATTTTACTTGAAAATTTATTGAAAACACAAATGCAAATGAGTTTACATTGTTTTTGTTTTAACACTATAATTACAAAAAAATAAAAAAATCTAATGTAGTAAAGTTAACATGACTGAAAATTAATAGTTTTTGAAGAAGCCAGAGCAAAAGGCAAAGTAATGGCACACATTACACACAAAAAAAATAAATAAAAATAATTTATAGAAGTTCTTTTGAAAATCTAGGCCATCTGTTCGATAATTTTCAAAATAAAACACTTAAAACAACTACAAAAATAGAGTAAAATATCAAAGAGATCTTTTCATATGATCATTTTCAAGTTTGTCAACATTTAAAAATGTGGTTTCACACTTTGGAGATTTTGTTGCAACAATAATTTAAATGTTTTATTCATCCTTCAATGTTGTCTAGTCCAGTGATATTAATTAATGAATAAATCATAAACCTAATGATCTTATCTATCAATTTTAATCAATTATTCTGTAAATAACTCCAAATGACGCCTTTGTTTACAAACATTCTAACACATCAATTTAACTTCTGTACTTTTTTTTCCATTCAAATTAACTTTTAAATAATATTTCAATAAAAATGACGTCATTAAGGTAAATATACATTTATTTATAGTAGTAAATACTATTTCTTATCTTTTTTTTTAGCAAATACTCAAAAATTTAAATTTGTTTACCCATGATGTAACTAGCATTTTTTAAAAACGTGAGCGGATATAAAATATTTACATTTTAATTTCTCATAAATTAAGAGTAAAAATAGCAACAAGAGCATATAGAACACAAAAACAAAATATTAAAGCAAAAATACTTGGTGCTCTAGAAAATTGTGGGCGATTAAATTGTATAAAACGAGTGTCAGTTTTTTTGTATAAATTGATAAAAAGCTAAACAAAAAAAAGATAATTCAATGAATAAAGATCAAAAGATCAATAAAGACAACAATTAAATAACTTAAAATGTTTATATAAACTAAAGCATACTTTTAAGCATTATTATTATAGCAAACAATAAATATTGTTTTTCATTAATACAAACGCCTTAAGTTATGCTTTATTATTTGAAGTATTTAGTATGAAATGGCGGGTATTTTTAAATTACGGATGATTGATGAAGTAAAGCATTTGTATTCGTAGTTTTAATGATGTTTGAAATATATATTATATATTCAACCAGATTTTAATTTAATCTTCAAGGAAGTGTTTCCTAGCGAGTATCCAATATTATGGAATAGTTCTAGAACTTGTTATTTAGTCTATACATTTTGTTCGTTAGGGAATGTTTATTTTAAGACCACATTTTAATAAATTTAATTTTAATAAATACTATTGGTTATTTATTTAATTTTTGATTTCTTCCAGAATTTTTAACAATTCTACGAAGGACTTCATTTGAAGAAGTTGCGATTTTTAAAATTTCTACATACTCGAGATAATTAAATTTGACATAGATTATATTGTGTTATCAAAGGGTGACTACAATATTATTTTTCCGAAAGTCTAAGTCCTCTTCTGCAAATTCTTCCAGACATTTTAATTTAATATGAGCTGTAGTTTTGGAGATACCGATTTATTACCAAAAACAATTGCATTTGACCCCAGTGTGGACCGTCTGTTTGCCTGTCTGTTAAAAGATGGATAGGACTCGAAGGATGAAATTCGGCCGAAATATTTATCTTATTTTTGGTTGGTTTGGTATCGTGCAAAAAAAAAAACAAAGAAGTTACGGCCTAAATACTAAAAACAAAGGGTTCCGTTGAGGCTTTATTTAAAGCTTTTCTGATGATATCTTTTAAACAAAAGCATGTGCGGCAACGAAATATTTTACAAATAGTTCGAGGGCCGATAAAAAACTCGAAAGATTGTTTTGTGACAGCTAAGCTATTCGCCATTTTTTTTTTTATTTTTTTTTTATTTTTTTTTTTTTTTTTTTTTTTTTTTTGAATAAAGGACTGTATCCTACTTCCAACCATAAATAATTATACAATATTTGAAAAATATTTAAAGTATCTTCAAAAATCTTACTACTGTTTTGCTATTAGTCCATAAAGATCAGAATACTGCGTATAATCAACATTAATTCGAAAAACAGAAATTTTTAATATTATGTAGTCTTTGGAAGGATCAAAAATACTGCAGAAATAATTTTTTTAACACATGTTTAAAAAAATAAATATTTGCCAACCCTTTTAAAATTAATTATTCACTTTTAAAATGATGAAAATGTGATTTGTTTTGGATTAATTTTATTAAAATATAAAATTAATGTAAAGGAAATTTAAATTAAAAAAAAAAATCCCATTTAATTTTATACTTACATCCTGGTTGTATTCCTTTAGATCTTACAGTACGATACGGTTGACGAGCACCGGGATCTATTTTACCATACATTGTTCGATCCATTTTAATATTATTTCTTATTTATTTAATAATTATGAAATTTATTTTCTATTAAAAATTAACACTTTTCTTTCGATATATTTTTTTTTAATATTTTTTTCTATTATTAAAAAAAAAATCAAAACAAAACAAATTAAATTAAAATTAATGATTTTATGTTTCATTGAGGAATTACGGTTGATCGATTTTAATTGTCCCATTCATTTGTCACCATCACGGACACAATCATTCTAATGTGAATTTAGTGATGAAATGTGACATGGCGTGTGGTGCTTTTTGTAAAAATGTGCTAAGCTTAATATTAATTATTCTTTTTTATTGTTATTGTTGTTGTTGTTGCTGCTGCTTTAGTTGTCACTTAAATGTCAGCAAAATGTTTGAAATAAAATATTATGAATAAAATGTGACAGATAATGTTAATCTCTACTTTTTTTTAATTTTACTATTTCACTCTACATAGTTTTTTTCTTATCGCAGTATTTTTATTGTAAATATTTAAATAAAAAAATCTTGTCTATTGTTTAATGAATAATTAAGAGGATTTCTACAACAACTGTTAAAAATTTCACAAAAATGTGTGTGGGGATTAGTTTGAGAATTTTTTGTTTATTATTCTATTCTAATCTTGAAAAAATATAAAAATAATAAATGAACAAAAATATCAGGGAAAATATTTCAGATTAAAATTAATTTAAAACTAAAGTAGTTATTCTTAATTTAACATTAATTTCTAATCGATTCATATTTTATGAAACCAGCAAGTCTATTTGTTTAGGAATTATAAGCATTTATATATTAAAGTTTATCCTCACTAGAAAAAAATTCCACTTAAATAACTCGACATGGTTTTTCCATACAACTTGATTATTCAGATTATTCATTACTATGAAAACATAGCAAAAGATTATTATGTATGAATGTATGTAGGTGTCACATAGTATGTATGTATATCATATGTTTGTCATCACTATCATGAACACCATCATCATCATCATGCATATAAACCAAAAACAACAATTTAGTACAATAAAAAAACCATCACCGTCATCATGGTACAAAAATTTGTTCTTTTGTTTACTTTGACATTTATGATGAGTTGCTTTATATAAAATGTTTTTATTTGCCACAAATAAAAATGTAACGGTATATTTATTCTATCATTCTATTTGCAACATATCGCTCACTGATCGAATTCACTATTCTGTTTAATTAACTATAAAATTTGTGTAAAGAATGAGGGATTATAGTGAAATATAATCGTTGAAATAGAAGTAAATTTATTAAACTTTTATCTTATAATGCCGGAGAGAATATTTAGTTTAATGAGATCACTTCATTATAATGATCAATGACTTCTTCGTTCTTTAATTTATTTGCTTTTATATAGGGAAGTTGTGATATCAACAAAAAAAATTCAATACAAATAGTAACAAGAGATGAAAGTAAATGTCAAAAACCTAAGTCGGTTTGCAAAAACCTAAGTTACGCAACAATAAAAATCAAATATGTTTTGTTGTTGCCAAAATAAAATAAAAATCTATTTTTGTTTACAAAACAACAATTTTGTTTAATTGTCAATCGAGTATTTCATCTCTATATGTTACTCTATGATTCCATATATCTAACACACATATGACGGTTTGATCGATCTTTTCAAAAACTCTTTTACAGAGAGCATTTATTTCCTTTATTAATTTTCTTGAAGGGTATTTTTGATTCGTCTCCTATTAATAGAAATATTCTTATTTGTTTCTCATTAATTTGTTGTTGCTGGAACGTTTTGTCAAAAAAATATATAAATTATTTTTATTTTTCTTTATTTTTACTTTTGTAGGAATGTGTCATATGAAGGATGATGATCTAGATCAAGAGAGCACGATCCATAAATATGAATACAAACATAAAAATGAGAATTTTGTGTTGTCATTTTAGCGTTTATAAAAAGAAAATTCAAACTATTTTATCTGGTAATTAAATGTCAAATGTGCAATAAATAAATATTAAGACTTTTAGTATTTAAATGTGACACTTTTTAAGTATTTCGAAATATTTAAAATGCCAAACTACTTAAATGGGGATAAATACATAGATGTTTTTAATGTTCCCATACCATTGCAAAGAGTTGAGTGTCTAACATATCTTAGTTAAGTTGATAGTGTCAAAAGCTTTAAAGTTTATCATCGATTTAAAGACTGGATACTCTGGTATTAATAGATAGTTTTAAAGTTCTACTACTAGATGGGAATATATGCCTGGATTAATCACGGAGTTACAAGAATGGTAATCATCTTTGGTTCACAGACGGTTCAAAACATATTATCGGTAATAAAGACATCGCACTTTGGAGTAAAATGTGTCAAAAGTGAATTTTGAAACTTAAATTTTGGGTACCGAATAAAAATATATTAAAATATACAGTTTTTGACAATACAATGGAAACTTTCCTAATTTTTTATAAATGGAACAAAATTCGAAATAATTTAAAAAAAGTTTTGAAAAAGTCAGTATTTTGTTGGGTATCCTTTGTGTTTAAGTACTGCTTCACAACAACGATGCATTGAATCAATTAAAGAGTCAATAGTCTCTTTTGAAATATTTTGCCATTCCATTATAACCGCAGCCGATAAATCTTCCTTTCTGGTGTAATTTTGAGTAAGTATTTTGCAATCTACTATTTCCCATAGATTTTCTATGGGATTGGGATCTGGTGATTAGGCAGTCCACTTCAAAATACGTACCTTATTGGATTGTAACCACTCGTGTTGGAATATCCAAACTATCGGCATATTTTCCTCAACGTATGGATTACATCGTTTAAAATTGTTATGTATCCTATACTAATCGTAGGCCCATACCTTGGCCTAAAAAACATCCCCAGATCATAATATTACCACTGTCTTGTTAGTACGTTTTAGGTCCAATTTCTTTCCTTTTGGTCGTCTTACAAATGTTCTCCTATCGTTGCCACTTAAATTAAATTTGGACTCATCCAAAAATAGGACTGTATACCATGTCTGTCTTGTCCAATTTAAATGATCTCTGGAAATTCGGCAACACCTAAACTTCGAGTAACTATTTAATTCGATAACTACATAAAAATACTATTTGATGATTCAAAATTTTATTCTACACCCTACAATTAGTACCAATATTTGTATAATAAGTGTAAACTTGATACCCAAATTTAGATTTTAGTCTATCTACTCTAATATATTAGTTACGTTTAAGTCTTGTTTTAGGACAAAGTTTAAAGTCGACTGGCCGGTTTACGACCTATCGACCAAATTTTTGCAGCCCCATCTACCAGAAACTGGCGGGTAGAAAATATTTTGTATTCTTGGGTAATCTAATGAACATAGCAGAGGACAATAACATCTTAGGTTTAGAAGCAGGACCCTAAATATACTTCAAAGTAGGACTTATGGGAGCTCAACTCCTTATTCGATTTCAAGGATTTATATAACATCTCAAAGCTCTTGATAAATATTTTTCGAGATAATTGTGTTTGTTAAAGCTTCAAATGAAAATGTTCAATAATCCCAACTTTGATAGTCCTTAGTCAAGTCTTCTCCATACTGCCCAATTATATTTTATGCAATTAAAAAAAAAAAACAAAATTATGTATATCGAATAAATAAAATTTTAAGTCGATATTTTTTTGAGTCAAGAATTAAATGATTTTGAATTGGCAAGTTTGCAAAAATTAACAAACAAACATACGGACAGAAGGATGGACAATATAATTCTCCTAAATAAAGTATTAATTTTCCAAAAATATATTTGTTTATATTCACGATCAATAAATATTAAAGCTTTACCTGAATTAAATTTTTGATCTAATTAACCCAAATCAGAAATAATTAAAAATAACTTCTAAAGTAAGGTTTTTTTGAAGTGACTACAAAATATTTGCAAGCGATGGAAAGTGTATCAACTACTATTATCCAAAGTCCGGCACGGGAAATTGGTTTTACAATAGTAAACCGACATGCGGCTCGAAGGACCATAATTAAGTTTGCAATCTTTAATTACTTGGTTGTCTCTATTTGGCGGTATCACAGCAGAGTTTGCGAACTATAATTAGACACCAGCCGGATGGAATACATAAGTATTTCCTGTATCAGTACATACTTTGTCAACTACGTGGATAATGGATAAGGCAATTTAAGTTTCGTTGAGACTTGGGTGCAATTTTGAGGTACTCAATTAGTAGGGCCTGATATTTGGCCTGATATGTTGAACATAGCATTTTAAAAGCTCTTACTATGTATATTTGGTGGCAATTTGGTCGCTTTCCATTGGTCACCACTGAGCGTATTGATATTTGCCACTTTACTGGCTCTTTGGTAAGCGGGAAGAAGACAAAAAGAAGATATCAAACATTTTTAACTGTCTCATTGTAACTAGTAAAGTAATGCGAACAAAAGTTACTTTTAATAGCCGTTGAAGTGATTGTGTATGTAAAAAAGTGATACCTTGCAGTCGCACAAGGAACTATTTGCCATTTTATTGACACTTCGGTAGTCGTTGAGGAGATTGGAGTGACAAGCAGGTAGGAGACAAAACAAAAGATATCAGGCATTTTTTTGACTCATTGTAACCAGTAAAGTAATGCGAACAAAAGTTACATTTTGTAGCCGTTTAATTGATTAAGAGTGACACCTTGTAGTCGCTTTTTATTGACACTTCGATAGTCGTGGAGGAGATTGGTGTGACACTATGTAGTCGTTGAGGTAGCAAAAGACTATCTTCTAGGATAAGCCCATGTTAAAAATACTAGTCACCTAGCTTATACAGTGACTCGTGGACAATTTGCAACTATGTTCAATTGTACTTTTAATTTTTTAACTAATCCATAAAATCAAGACCCTACTGTACTTATATTATTTTATTAAAATTTTTATCAAATAATAATTTACATTAAAGAAAAAAACTAAAAACGAATAACTTCATAACATGTTAATTAACACCTGAAAATATGTTTGTTTGTATAAACTTTTAGTCGTATCATACTAGTATATAAATTAAATGTATGTTTGTTTGTTTGTATGTATGTAGTGTTCTTTTTATTATTTTTATATATATATAGGTACAAACTAAAATAGTTTATATAAATTTTTAGCAACCCGAAAACAAATCTACACCTTGAACTCACTCACTCGTTCACTCACTCATAAACACTCAAAAAGTTTTGTTTATAAATTAAATACAAATTTTTAAAAATGTTTTTGCCTTCATCCGCTGTGCTCTATGTAAATATTTTCTTTAACAATTGATACAGAGTCATGGAAAACTAAAAACTAGAAAAAAAAAGATTTTATTAATAAAACAAACAAATTCTAATTTTATTTCACTGTGACGTCAGGTGATCATGAGTCCATGAATTTTTTTTCCATTTTTTTTTTTTACTTTCGAAATAATTAAAATATTCCTATGATATAAATTTCTTTTTATACATTTTTATTTAATTTCACATTTTTGTTGTTGTTTGGTTTATATTAGAATTTATTTGTTTAGAATTCAACAAACATTTGATCACATACAAGGGGCAAGAGTAGGGCGAACGTATGAAATATACACACAGTGCAAGACAAACAAACATTTATATAAATATGACCAAAATGTCTTTAAAATTTATTTACATTTTTGCAAAATTCAAATGAAAGCAAAAAGAAAAAAATGGCAAACTTGAAAAACTTATTTGTAAATAGAAATTATTTTTAATCAAATACATTTTCGATTTCAATTAAAAACGTCTATGGATAAAAATAAATAAAAACCTAAAATAAAAATACAGATTTCTTGGCAGAATAAACAGGAAACGTCGTCTCTTTTGTCGTCGCCGTTAAAGAACCACAAAATCCAACAAATTTAATTGTAAAATTTACTTTAGTTTTTCCATTTGTTGTTTCTTATTTCTTTTCGGTTTATTTTAATTAATTTATTCTAAAAATATGTTGAAAAATTAATTAAAATATTTATTTTTAGATGGAAATAATGGAATTAATAAGAAATTATATTTTTGAAAATAATATTTCTTTGGATTTATTTCCTTGTAAAATTCCATTTGGAGGACAAGGTATAACATAAGTTTTAAAAAAAAAAATATAAATATGAATAATAGATTTATTGCGGATTTAATTTAAAAAAAAATAAAACAATTTATACTCAAATAGGTAAAAAATTACATCGTCCATTCCATGAGAGATTTATAAAAAATGACATTTTTTTTTGAGTGTCTTCCGTTTTTGCTAATATTTGGCATACACATACCCTATGGAGGCGTTTAAATATCTCTATTTTTTTAAAATTTGAAAAATTCGCGAAATTATTCGTCATTTTTATTTTTCGAAAAGTCAACAAAATCACAAAAGTGTGCAACTTTAAGCTTCAATATCTCTGAAAGTTTTTAATTGATTTTAATGATTTAAATTGCATATATAAGAAGAATATATCCACTATAAATGTTGTGATTTAAAAATAATATTATTATTCAAAAATATATTCATATTCTTTTTTAAGTATTTTATTAAAAAAATTACCATACACTTTTTAATACAAAAATTAAAATTAAACTTTACCAACCAATAGTCTACCACAGAGCAGTAGTCTATTAACTAAAACGCTGCTTTAGTGCTACCAAACAATGCAATTAACGATTGCAAACTTGTTTATGGTCCTTCGAACCGGATGTCTGCTGTTGACATTACTGCAACATCATTCAAACTCACGACATTCTACGGTATCTAATTATAAAATACAAACTCTTTTTTGGTACCACCAAACAGAGACAACAAGGTAATTAATTAGTTCAAATTTGTTTATGGTCCTTCGAACCGGATATCAGCTCACTACATTACTTCAACAAAATATAAAATAGCACTTACTACGATGCTAGATTCAATCCCTCAAAATCGTACCCAATACAAGACGCCATGTTTTCAATGAAACATAAATGGATAACACACCAGGAATATTGATTGTAGCTACACAGCTAGTGTATAATAGTGTATAATATTAGTCCACAAACTTTTTCTTGGACAGCCATACAAGGACAACAAAGAATTTTAGGATGTCAAACATTTGTACTCAGCGTTTTCCACACAAGGTTCAATCTCTCGTTTACTGGTCCCAATCGCAAAACCCCAGATATGTTACACATGTGAACGCTAGTATATGGAAATCTGTTACAGAAGTTCCAGGAAAAATTTAATGAAGGGCATCTAAAAGTGGTTGTTTTGTTATAAAACATTAACGCTATACGTTAGCGGATTCTACAACACCGATATCTCTAGAGTAAAGCAAACAAGTTAAAGACTAGTCTTTTCTTAAACATCATAGGTTTCAGGGCTGGTAACTGGTTCCAGTTCCGAACATTTATATAAGAGGAGCCTGTCACTTTAACATGGACTTGCCATTAGAGTGGCTAATTAGCTCCTTGGAACAGGTCACATGACTGGTTCAGGAGCACAGTTTCAGTATCGATTAATATAATAAAAGTTTTATAAAAATTCGGTAATTGTTAATTTTTTTAATTTTCTTCTTTATGATTATTTTTATTAAATTCGGTAATTGTTAATTTTTTTAATTTTCTTCTTTATGATTATTTTTATTAAATTATGTTCATTAATATTTTATATTTTTTTGGTTAATAATGATGGTGACAACACGAATTGAATCCATGTTCTTCTTTATATATGGTATGTTTTATAGCTTTCAACACTAACCACTCAGCCACTGATTGTTATAACGAGCAAGTTGCTAATTGAGCACTTATAAATTGACTATTAACTGTTAAATAGTGAGTGTATTTGTGTAAACTGGTTCTCAATAAGAACTTTGGTGTCAAGTTACGCATCAATTTCTCGCAGGGATATGACCACTCTTTACATTAAAGTATTTCTAATAAATATTTATAAATGACGAAATATAACTCGATTAAGTCGGAAAAAAGGCGGCTGTTGCCAGTGTTTGTCTTTCGAAGTAAACTATATTGGGAACGCTTTCCATGCACTGTAACACGAAAAAAAATCCTACAAAAACTAGACATTCCACTGAAAAAAATTATGACATTCCAAATTCCAAAACGTAATCACATTGACACTTTATGTAGGAGTTGGAGTCTCACTTAGAAGCTAAGCACCAAAATAAAATCTAAACCATAAACAAAAAATTATTGTTTTTGTATAATTTTAAATATGAAGATATTGCCTTCGAAATGCTTCATAGTGACTTAATTTATTTCGAAAGATCAAAGGTCAAAACTGGACTTACAAAAAAAATGAGCTTATATATCTCCAAAAACGATATTTTGGACATTCTAAAGAATTACTTAATGTTAATACAAATATCGTCTATACTCTTTTAAAATTTGTATTGAACACACCTTTAGTTTAGAAGTTATGTAACAAACCAAAGAAGTATCCAACTTAAATTTTAGCTCGATCTAAAACAAAGTATATTCAATATATTCAGCTTTAATCACTATATTAGAGATTTTGATCTTTGAACTTTGGAATGTAATAAATTTTACACACGTCATTTAATAGACAATAACTATTTTAAGTAAAAATTATAATTTTACAATAAATAGTTTAGAAGTTATGAGCAATGAAGGATGTAACCTTTAAAAAACATCAAAAGTTTTTTTATTTTTTGAATGTCATATTTTTGGACTGAAAAGGTACTTCTCTCTGTAATTTGAGGAGTAAAAAATAATTGAAGCGAATTTCATTGAATTCGAAGATATCAAATCCACAAATGACGTTTTATAATGATATTCTATTGAACAAGCAGAGTAAAATTAGAATACATAAGATCACTCTTAACACTGAATGGAAATATTTCATACAGATATGTAATTAATATTTTTCCGGATATAAAGAAATATCTAAGTCATTTTGCTTCTTAAGAATAAATGGGTCTAATGTTATTAAAAAATAAATGAAAAGCAAATCAACAATTGTCTAGATCTTTATGTTCTATTTTAATAGCATTTTACTTATTGACAAGAAATACCTGTCAAATATTCTCTTAAAGAAATTTCAACATCTGCTCTTCAAATCATAATTTAAGTACCAGTGTATTTCTATCAATAGATTTTTGTTTTTTTTTGCTTTAACTCTTAAATTTTAGACTTTTTTTGAAGTAACAATAATATTTTTCTCATAAAAAAATTATTATACAAAAAATGTTGTTTACATAAGCAACAAGAAAAAAATCTATTAAATACAAAAATGTTATTTTACATTGACCATGACCATTTTTGTTCTACTTAAAGCAAAATTTTTTATTTGAACATAGAAAAAAAATTTACAATAATTTGGATTTAGTTTAGTTTTGTTGTTTTTGTTTATTGCTACATGAGAACTTGAACAATTTATTTATTGGCCACCCATCGGAAGTGAAGTTCAATGATGCCTTTTAAGAAAACACACTTGAGTTGTTTTGTTTTGTTTTTTTTTTTCTCTAAGTTTAAATACAAATAAGACATAAATACTTGTAATGTATTTTTTGTTAGTTTTGAAGTATTGTTAGTTGTTAATTGAACTCATGTAGAACAAAATAACATAAATTTAAATAATATTATAATTGGTAGTAGTTCAGTTCAGTTCAGTTCAGGCAAACTATTTTATTAACCGCATAAAAATAATGGGCAGTCTTCCAAAATTAGTATAAACATGCAAATGCCCACAAATACTAAGAGTGAATGCCATTAGTAAATTAGAAAGTAAAACTATGAAAATGAAAAAAAAAATGAACTAAATAATAAAATACATGAAAATAAATCTTAAAAATCGATTATTGTTCACATTTCAAGGCAAATTCCTATTGTTTCTTTTTTTTCGTTAAAATATTTGTAAAAGGAAAACAAAATTTATCAAATTTGGAAGTAAAAATGTTTCAATCTGATAAATGGTGGTGGTAGAAGGAAAATACCAAAAAGACAATATTTAAAAAAATAATTATAAAAAAATGGAAATAAAATATATCAGGAGAACCTTCTGTATAAATTGATTGCTACTATAGTTAGAATGAAGCTACAAAATTTATATAAAATATATTTTGAAAAATTCCAAAAATATATTTTGTGTCAATATATCTGGAATATTATTGACAATTTTTATATTTAAAATCTCGAATATAATTTACAGATCCGAACAAATATTATGGAGACTCGTTCGAATCGGTTTATAAACTGCCGAATAAATGTTTCACAAAAACTTCCGCTGAGAGCAAATTGACATTGTACAGTCGGCAACAGTTGTGGTAGCATTGACACTTTATGATGCATCTTTTTGACACCGTTAGTTTATAATTTGTATACATAGTTATAATTAATGATTCGCTACTAAAGTGTTTTACCACCTTTTTGAAAAAAATCACATTTTTTTTTCAAATTCTTCAATTCAAAATAATATAACTTTTTATCTAAACCACATAGATATATGATCCTTGAATATTTATTTTTTAGAATTTTGTATAGAATCTAGACAATATTTAAGAAAAATTTTAGCCCGCCAAGTTAAGAAAAAACTGAATAAAAAACATGCTCAAAAATGGGTCAAAATTTTACTTTGGTCCAAATATCTCTAAAAGTAAAAGAGATAACCACACATGTAGGCGTATTTTTTGTAGAGAATTATAAGGACTATCTGTGTGCAATTTTTTTTAATCATATCATAAATGAAATTTTAGAGATTTTTTAAAAAAATTTCATATCCGAAGTGACCAACTTTGGAGGTCCACCTCTCGTCCCCCAAACCCGCTACGAACCTGTCCTCCTATATATCAATTGCCATACACCTCAGAATTGCCCATTTCATTCAAATACATCCAGCAGTTCTAAACTTACAGAATTATTTCCACAAAATTCCTTTTGGGACCACTGTGCAATGTGGTATAAATTCATCGCTGCACAGTGGTTCTAAAAATCTTTTTTAAATACTGTAATTTTTGATCTGTTAAATTTATCACAATAAAATATAATTTAATTTAAAGGCGCACAGGTCTCTTGTGTGTTAAAGGGCTAGAGGGTAGACCTCCAAAGTTGATGCCTCGGGTATGAACATTTTTTAAAAAATCTAGATCTTGTGACGTGTCTCGAGGAGATAATTAGCCACCTCCAATGACAACACCATGTAAAAGTGACAACTTCCTCTTATATAAAATTCCGTAACTAGGACCGATCAGTAGCCTTGAGAACATGTCACGTGACTAGTTTTGAACCGGTTCTCTTTACTCTAGGGAGATAATATAATCATGTAAACATAGTTTTTGTAGAGTACAACGTCTATATATTTTTACATTCAATTGAATTAATGGAAAATTTTAAAAAAAATATGTGTTCTTTTAAGGATCGTCGTAGAGTTCATCTCTAGTTATGACCAATTTTATTAAGATATCTTTAAGGAATCAAATGTTGCAGAATTGTAAAAAAAAAACGTTTTGAATACTCTGTGCGGTATTCATTTTGACAAATTTATAAGTCTATTGCTACTAATTTTTTTGAAATTCAAAATCTTCTGAGTTTTAAATTTATATTAAACAATTTTTTGGCACATTAAAAAGCTCATAGAAATAATTTTTATGAATGTTATTTAACAAAAATTCTCAAATGTAAAAAAATGAAATCACAAAAAGAGTTATTAATTATATTAGAACGAGTTATAGTTTAAAAAGAACTCTAAATAATTTAATCATTTCTATCGTGGGAACAAAAAGTTGTTTAAAATATGTGGGTCTCTATGTCCAGTTATGAAAATTAAAATATTAACAACATAAATTATTTTATCAGAGATAACTAATGATAAATCCTACGTGGGTTTTTGTATGCATTTAATCGATAAAATATTTTAGTCATCATCTGCATTTCACATCATAAAAAACACAAAAAAAAGACGTCAAAATGTCTAACAAACAAAACGTTTTTGGCAAGTTGTTTTCAGTAAAAAATCAATAAGAAAAAAGCAAAACTGTGGGCTGGTTGTTTTGAGTCTTTTTTTGCTTAATTGGCCAAAAACAAATGTTATGTTATTTATTGTTTTATTTGTTTTATTTGTAAAACAAGTGTTAATATATAAAAACTTTAATTTATTATTAATAAACTAAATCACCACCAAATTGCCAAAAATAAAAACAAAATATTACAATTTTTTAATAAATGACAAACTCATAAATGTATGTTCAGACTAAACAAATATTTGACCAAAATGTAGCCACAATATAAAATATTTTCAATTTTTTCCATTTTAATAGAAAAATACTTTTAATAATCTTTAGTCGTAGCGGAAATTTCACGGAATATTGTTTGACACATGTTTTTTTTTTAACTAGTGGTCACGCAAATTTGTTCAAATATTTGACAAATATGAACATAGTTTAATTCTCACACTAATGAAACAAAGTATTAATTGCGTTTTTTTTTTTAACTTATTTTCAAACATAGATTTATAAATCATAAAAACAAACAATTAATGCATGTTTCGTGTTTCTTTTTAAATTTTTAGTTCCTTTAAATAATTGTTATTCAATACGTTAAAATTCCATGACAAAAATCAAATAAAAAACCAGTTTGTTAATTTTTGTTAAAAGATTTAATTTTAAAGTTTTTTTATTTATTTATTTTTGTGCGATTTTGGTAATTAAGAAATCAATAATTCAGAAATAATGCAAATAAAAAAACACTTAAAAAAACTGTAAATAAAACATAAAGTTTGCACATTATATAGTCAACTAAAATTCGAAAAGTCTCAAATTTCATGTTCACAGCGATTTGTATTTAAGTATAAAACTAATTCTTTTAATTCGTGAGTTTGTTCACTACATTAAGAATCACTGTTTGTTATACTGTACTGCTGCATGAATTTTTCAAAACAATTTAATTGATTTTCAAAATCACATTTATTTATTTATTTATTGCTCCATTTTTTTTATACACAATATTATTTATATTAATGATGAGAGTTATTCCTTGAATCAAATATTTATATGTATGAGTATGATTGCCATTGAAGTGCAATTTGTTTTCATTAGAAATCTATAAATTCTTAACTTATCAACTCAATAAATGTCAAAAGTAATAAATTGAAAAAAGACGCGAAGCATCAAAATAAAAACAAACAACTTTAAATAGAAAACTTAATTGAAAAGGGAAATTGAAATACAAAACACTTTTCTATAATAAAAATCTACACAAATAAACTAATTTTACAATTATAAGCGAGGGTGATCTAGAAAATTCTAGCAATTTCTGATAAGAAAGCATTCGTGTTTCCAAAAAAAAAAAAAATAGTCTCACATCTATTCTTTAATTCTAGTAACATTGGCCATTGTATTGAAACAGACCAGAGTGTCTGGTGGGAATCGAAACCGCGACTCCCAGGCTGATAAACTAGTTCACTACAAACAACACGTTTTTAGCAATGATTGATAATTACCCTGCGGGAAATTGGTAGCAATTGGTGCAAAAGTACCGGTCGCTGAGTACCAAATGACACCTAATAGCCACCAAAGTTCAAGTTATGTACCAATTGACACCTTACAGTCATCAAAATTCCATTTGAAAACCAGTTTAACCAGTGAGAGCTAATGAGCAATTAGCAACTCGCTTCTAATAACAATCTGTAGCTAAGTGATAAGTTCAAGTCGTGGTCCCGCCATTGACATTAACAAAAAATATAAATTATATATATTTAAAAAAAAAATAAAAAATATACAAAGATAAAACAATTTCCTATTTGTTATTACAAAATTGTATTATATTTATTAATACTTAATATGCCTTTTCGAATTAGTTCTGTGACCTGCCCCAAAACTGGTAAAAAAGGGTGAATTTCTCCCTCCTATGTTCTGTCATGTTAAAATGACAGATCCAGTCCATACAAAGTGTCAAAACTAGAACTGGACCCTGTTACTTTGGACCAATCCCGTGGCATGTTTTGTGTTAGTTCTTTTTCCTTTAAAGTATTTCTAAAAATCAAGTTTCACTAAGTACTTGATGTGCTCATGAAAGTACTCTTCAAGCATCTCTAGACGTCATTTTAAACTTATTGCCCGTAGATAACTTCATTGTAGGTAAAACTGAAAGAAGTTTGGTCAAAATTTTAATTGAAATCAATTTATAGTAATATCCTGATTTTTATTCGGGATCTGCGGACTATAAGTTCACAAGAATCCAAAACATGTATGAAGGCTAAGCAATACTATGATCTATATAACAAAATATGATATCCAGATGTCTTAAAAGTTTTTGAATGAATGCAAAACTTTCTAAAATAATATAATTGCCGTTTTAAAAACACAATTTGAGAGTCACAATTAGAACGCCAAGATAGGTGACAGATTATTCAATTAGTTATGTTAAAAACTATAAAGGGAATATTATTATATATAATTTAGAGAGTGCGCAGCTGAAATAAAACATATTAGGAGTTATTATAGGATATGGTTCAGTAATAAATATAATAAATATTCCGTGAAAAACTGAAGTATTGCAGACTAGACATACAAACAGGAATCTGCTAATATCCACAATTTCATTTTCATAGATATAAACCGATAGACAATTTCAGAATAATCTCATCGGTGTGAAGTTAGCTCCATTTTTAACATTTTCTGTTAACTTATCAGATAGAATCAAGTTGTTTTCCGAAAATTAAAAAAAATATATATACAACTTATCTTATTTTCAAGTTCCTTAAATTTATATTTTTTATTATATATTTTTGTATTTATAATGGATCTTAACGGAAAATATTGAGAACGGAGCTATATCATGGAACTAATATCACATCGATAATAATCTCAGTTTAATTCCAGTGTCAATTAAAAATATCGTAGAATTTATTATGAGAATTAATTGGTTAAGGAAACTCCAGAAAGCACAGAAGAATAGCAAAAATAACAACTGATAGAAAGTTCTTGAAGATATTCACAATGACCCCATAAGGGTTTCCAAGTGAAAATTATATTGCATTGATGTACCAAAATTGAGTCTAAATCAACCGAAACTATAAATAACCTACCGTTATGGTAAATGAGAAGAAATTGAAAAGAAATTAGAACAACAATAAACTTAGTCACTGTAACCAGTAAAGTTATTGTGTGCACATTTCGTGGTCATGGAAGTGATTGTGTACGTAGTCGTCCAGGTAATAGTGAAATCCAATGTCAATAAAGTAACTAATTGTGCCGCATTCTAATCTGTAAAGCAACAGTTCTCAAATGGGGGTCCGTAAGTAACATCCTGGGGGTCGCGAAGATATATTGAAAACTATTCTTAAACACACAATTTTTTTAATTTCGGAAAAACTTATTCAATTATATCATTGTGATCTTTATAGAGCTATATTCATTAAGCGAAAGGTTTGTCCATATTTTAGACTATAAAATCTATAATTTTTTCGAAGTACTGCAGATTTTGATTAATAGCATATTATAGATTCTTGAACTGCATTCCGTTTTCAGATTCGTGATTTGGGATCATGATCAAAAAATATAAAGTGGGTGAAATTTGAAAGGATGTATACCTTGACTGCTTGGATTATTGGAATTATTTTCTATTTTAAAATCATCTCTGTGGAGATACTTTAAAAAATAAATATATAAAATTTTTATATGTTTTTAAAAAAAATTTAAAAATGTAAAAATTAAAAATATTGAATTCAAACTTTATTTATTTCGAAGATAATTTTGTTCCTTAATAATGTAAAGAAAAAAAAGATCGGAAATACTAGAATTCTGGACTAAGAATTCGCAAAAAAGAGGTACTTAAAATTTTATAAGAACATATCTCGAAAACAAGAATATAAACAAAAATTTAAATTCAGGCGAGAAACAAAAATTTGGGAAGCGATTAAAAATTATATATCAAAGGTACACATCTCTGCTACGCATATACCAAATTTCACACAAATCCAAACAAAGTTACAGATATTTCGAAAAAAATTTCGATAATGTCCCACTGTTTAATAGTGTCAAGAACTTTTTTAGTCACTTCAACGCCTTTAATAAATAAGATTGTTAACATTTGCTGGAAGGGTGTTACATCAAAATTCCGAGTACACAAACTTTTACTTCGATTAGAATCGATTTTTTGTGGGCGCAGAGAATGATATTGGATATGCTTTATCCGAAAACATTTTTAAATTAAAAATCTCATGGAACAAAAGTAATGTTACATGTTATATAAATTTGATTTCATTTCATCTTTAAATTTATCGATTCCCGACAATACAATATTTATCCAATCGAAATTTTTAACAGCTTCGCAGCTTTTTTATTCGAAAAGAACTAAAGGAAGAAACAATTCACTTGATCCAGGGACCGTATATATTTTTTAATATTATTTTGGATTTTCTTTTTCTTTTTTGCATAAAATTTTTCGATTAAAAAATAACTATTAAATTTACATAACTTTAAGAACAAACGATTCGTTTGATCCAGGGATTGTAATAATTTTTTTATATTATTTTAAATTTCATTTTTTGCACATTTTTTTATTAAAAAAAAAAAAAAAAAAAAAAAAAAAAAAAAAAAAACATTAAATTAAAAATTTTAACAGCTTCGCTACTTTTTATTCGAAAAGAACTAAAGGAAGAAACAATTCATTTGATCCAGGGACCAAATTTATTATTATTGTTATTATAATTATTTTTTTTTAATATTATTTTAGATTTAGTTTTTTGAACATTTTTTTATTTGTCGTAATCATTTAGTAAAACAGACCCTGGTTTTATCACAAAATTATTTCAGAATAGCATTATTAATAATGTATTTTCCAGAGAAAATAATTTCAACATTCCTTTTTGCAGTGGAGCTTATTGATTTTGAATACGAAAAATAATTGATTGGGAAAGTTTCGATCATAAATTTATTTTAAAAAAAGATTCATTATCAGCAAAAAGAAAAAAATACTTAAATGCACAAAAATAAATCTGCAGTATTATTGATAAGATGTTTTTTTTTTTTCTGTGCATTAACGGTATTGGGTGATATTAACGAAATTCTGAATTAACTGCAATGATATTAAGATAGGAAAACGCAATCAAACTTTATTGATCATGACTATGATATTTTGCCAAAACCTGGGACGTTCTATATAATTATATATGAAAAGAATAGAATGTAAGAATCAAATTAACTCTTTATAAAAAAAATAATATTTAATTCATAAACAATTCCAAACTTAAAGCAAAGTTTTAATTAAACTGATTTCCTCAACAATAAGGAAAGTTTTTTTTAAACATTGCAGTTTATCTATAAACACAAATCAATACAAAACTTTAAAATTTGCCATTATTTTTATTAAATAAATTTTCCAACTGCTGTCGTATATTGCTTTTTTTAAAGCGTTGATCATACGCATACAGGCACTAACTATTTTAATTTAACTATTTGCTGATACTCGTATTGCTATTGCTATAGTTTTGTTTTGTTTTTGTTTTTTTTTTTATATTTACAATTTTAAACATTTTTTCATTTAATTGCATGATAAGATTATTAAATTGTTTCATTTTTCTAGTAAAATTCTTTTGTTTTTATTTATACTAGACAATTCTATTATAGAGCAAAAAAAAAAAAAAAAAAAAAAGAGGAGCGTCTTCTATTTTTATTTTTTTTTTATACAGTAGAAGATTATATAATTAATTACTGCAGCAACAACAATATATTTATTTAAAAAAAAAAATAGCACATTAACACATTTACACGTCATAAATTTATTACATATTATTAATATTTTATTTATTTATTTTTTTGCTTTTACAGATTAATAATAATAATAAAATCAATAAATTTCACAGTTAATTAATATTATTTTTATTTATAACAAAAATAAATATTAATCAAAAACACATGCATGAAGATTTAACAAGAGTGCAATCTGAGCGAACGAGTGAGAAAGTATCATTTCTCTTTACTCATTTGCATTTCATTCTCATGATCTTTGACTTTAATTTATTATTATTTACAAACATTTTTTTCTGTTTACTATTTTTATTTTATTTTGATTTTTTACGTTTTTTTTTGCTATTTTTTTTTTAATTAATTTACATATAGAAATTTGTTTTTTTATTTTATTTATTCATTCATTCTATTTTGTTTAATTTTTTTTTTTTTTGTATTTTCTATTTTTGTTTTGTATTGTATTATGTTAAAACACCTTTATACAAAAATATTTGGTGAATTGTTACACTATTGTCACCTTAAACCGCAAACTCACACAAACACACAAGCACACGCACCACACCGTATTACACGAACTCTTACACCATGGACACAATTGGAAATGTTAGACCGAAATGTTTTGAATATAATTTATTAGATTTTACGAAATTTTCGTACTCTTAGAATCGCATTCAATTCAATAGATGCGAACGAATTTCTTCAAGCGTAATGCACGACTAAAAACAAACGATTAGTTTTACTAAGCAGACCGGCTAATGCGATTTATTATCGTTGTCGCGTTCGTAGTCGTCAGTCGTCATCATCATCATCGTTTATGAATACAATACATGGACGACAGATAGGTTAGATGGATGGCTAGATAGAGATGATGTCGTTTTGTGTTTGGGATGAATGAATAGACAAATAGAATAAAACTCTTAGGAAAAAAAAAAAATACTAACGTAATTTAAAAATAATACAATGCAACAACAATAACAAAAACAAGAAGTATTCTCAACGTTCTACGTTAAATTCGAAGGAATAGAAGTACAACAAAAAAATTAAACAACAACAGATAAAAAAGCGTCTTGGCTAGCCAAACAACCGAACGTATATGACAACCAAAAATAAAAAAATATACCAAAATACACAGGCAATAAAGCTAGCAACAACAAAAACAACAACAACAAAAATAGCGGCAACAGCAAAACTGAAAAATAATTCACAATGATAGCTGCTACAGTCAACGTTAAGCAGCAGTAACAACAACCACAACGTCTATAGCGCCAGTAAAAGTTAACAAGCAACACACTTAATAGGAAAAAATAACGCTCCCAAACATTTCATGACTGCCAACAGAGATAATAGCGGCAACAGCAGCAACAACAAAATAAATAAAATTAACAAAAAAAAAAAAAAAACTTTCTTCCCTCAACCCACTGGAAAATTGTATAGAAAATACGCCAGCGCAAATTTTCCTAAATAATAAACAATGTCAGGCAATCACACTAACAATAACATTAGGCTAGTCCTTATTAAGGGGGCTTCATTAATGATTATAGTTTATAAAGAGTTTTAATTGTTTTTAACACAACTTTATTTGATTAAAAAAAATATATATATATTGCCTATGATCATTTGACTTTTTAGTATGTACTTGAAAGGCATGAATGCCTTTATCTGATTTTTATTATATTAAAAAATAATTTCACTATAATCATCGATATGCGACTTTTTTGTTGGGACCGCAACATCAGATTTTAATATGTTTAAAATTTTTTCTTAGAATAAGTGAAATTTAAAAAAAAAAAAGTTAAAAAAGTTCACAAAATTACTACTGACTCTATTTTTTATGCACTAAAGAAGACTTTTTAAGCTTGAGACGATGCACTAAGCGGCAATAAGGCAAAACTGAATTTACAGAAATTTAAGAAATTGAGTTTGCAGTTCGATAGACATCAAAATTCTACATTATATAGTGAATTTTCACGACTTTATGTTGAGATTTGTAGAATTAAGACGATGTCAAAGTCAGGAAAGTGAAGAAAATTGAATGCGTTTTTTTTTTTTTTGAATTAAACGAATAGATGTTTTTTTACCCCCCAAAAAAGATAAGGATTTTAAAGGTAAAAGTAGTTTTTAGCAGTTTAGTGTTATATACCCTTAGAAAATATTTGATATTTAAAATATTTAAAATATTTTTCGAAATTTTTACTTTTTTTTTTTTTTTTTGAAAAACACAAAAGATTTTTAAAACTGAAAGTAGCAATTGCTCAAAATTTGTTATAAGCCGCAATAAAATATGAAATCTCTATTTTCTTAAGGGGCCTCATTTGGGACCTAGGGAAAATTATGGGCCGACCATAATTAAATTTCGTAATATTATTTAGATTTACATAATACACGTTCAAACCGAATTTCATCACGATACCGATGTTTTTATAAACGTAAACGAGAATTTTTAAAGGGGATTTTTTATGGGAACTAGGGTCAAATGCAGGCGGGGATCCACGAGGAGGGAAAAAGGCAAATTTCCCTCTCCAAAATCAAAACTCTTTATGAAAAATCCGCGCCTGGTCAAATGTGATCCGATTTTCACCAAACTTTACACCATGATTTCTTAGTACACAGAACTGATTTTTAAGAAGTATTTTCAGTGATTTGAGAACAAATTTAAAACTTAAGTATTGATTTTAAGGAAATGGCTCTTATTTTGAATGTTTATATTGAATTTTTGGCACTTTCAAATTTTCGCTGTTTCGTATAAAATTAAACTTTTTTTGTAGAAAAAGTACTAAATATCTCCATAACTGTTAAATGTATTAAAAAGTAAGAAAGACTTGAAGATAAAATTAATTAGAATTTTTGTATAGTTATTTGAAAGAAAATCAGGCAAGAAGTTTTTGAAATATACTTCAATATATAGAGCAAGCTCCGTAATTATACTAGAGTCAACTCGATAAAAGTAGATTAGAGGCCTAATACTTATGAATACCGTTTATCTGAATTAACTGAGAAACCTAGTGCCGCAGAATTATTGTTTCCCTGTATGGTGTAGGTTCTTCAAAACTTATAATAGGAACTCTAATGGGATATCCGAAAAGGCTTTACTTCGATATATACAAATAAAATCATTTTTCCGTAAACTTCGTCGTTTAACTAAGTGTTCCTGCAAGTAGTTCAACGTATATGATGTAAATTCACGATTTAAAGCGGTCCATAAAGCAAATCTCAACCAAATAATGAGGGAAATAATTGAATCAAGCGCAGATGACCGGGATCTTGGAATATATAAAATAGGCCAGCATAAATTAAGGTATGGTGGATATTAGTTTTAACACGGATAGGCATTATGAGCAGTAGCATCCAAAACAAAAATTCCAGAACGGCAACAAAGTAATTAAAAATTCTCCGATACAACATAGTAATTTGGCTCACCAAGGATAATTTTAAAATGAGGAGTCGAATGTTTTGGAAACTTGCACGAAAAAACTGGAATAACCCAAAACCTCTTTGGTCTAAAAAGGCCCATAGAGCACTGTGGAATAATAATGCAAAGAATATAATAAGCAAAGAATATAGTAAGCATCATAACATGCTGGCGCTGCAAGCAGCAACAATTCTAGAGAGAACTCTCTCTATGTCAGTGCCCAGCTTTGGTATGATCACTATCCCTATTTTTCTAAATGTAAACTAACTGATCACTCATGTCATCCTTATTTATGAATAATAAATTGATGTTTTAAATAAAAATTTTGTATTTAATCTGTTCATCGTAGTCATTTCCTACCATAGAGCAATAAAGTAGAAGATTGAGCAAATTATTATTGTCGTAAATTGGCGTTGTTTAATTATGTTTTTATAAATCAGCTTTCTTTTAACTACATTTTAAGTAATTACCAATTTATGTTTACCATCCCTTAAATCTTTGAACTCATAGTGAAGAATTTTAAAGATCTTTTTCTTATAGGACATAAGTACCAACTGAGAATTTATTCTCAAAATTATTCTAAACGATTCAATGTTATCACTGTAATTGTGAATCATAATCGAAAGTCAATGTAAAGTATTTTAAATTCCTGTATAAATATTAAATATTATTATTAAACGCATTTTGGACCATTCTGTTAGCAAAAATTTACTTCAGAAGATTTGAACGATTGAATAATTTTGGTACCGAATTACAGGGCATTAAAACACTTGTTCATCCCTATTTATAACCTTACTTTTTTCTTATTATTAATAATAACATATTAATCTAATAATAATTATAAAAATAATCATAAAAATATTAAAAGTTTCTACTACGATATTGTCACAACGGTCCAAAATCGCTTAAGGCAGGCGCTGATCCAACTCAAGCTTTTGGGGGAGGAAAATAGAATAATTTTCTCAACTATATCCTTAAAATTTATATTTTAGTATATATTTTTCATTAAGCATTTTCATTTTGGGGAGGGAATGAACATCGGATGATATGATCGTACCAGTAATATTTCCAAAGCAAATAAAAAAAAATATTCTTTATAAATAAATAAATTATTTCTCCTCTCTTAAATAAAGAATTCTTTAACATTTTTTAAATTCCACATCCGATTTCTGAAGAATTTTTAAACAAGAAAAATATTTCTTATCTCCTAAATCCAAAATTATGTAGATTAACAATTTAAGGAAAGTGCCAATGAACGGTGATTGAAGCATGTAAATACAAGCATTTTCTTCATGTTATGGAAAAAGATCACACAAGAAAAAAGAAAATCCCAGTGAAAAACTATATAATGAATCATAGATCACCTAAAAATCAACATAATAATGCAAAAATGTTTTCAGAGACACCAGCAACATCATCAAATTGACTATTCCTACGTGCACAATAATATTTTAACATAAATTCAAACACTTTTGTACACACATAAGCGTACATTCTCGTACTCATATATGCATAATGAAATCAAACCAAACCGAAATGAACCAAACATTTCACTCACCACTTAAGTGATCAAATGTACAAGGAGATGACTTGTTGCGGTGCATATTATTATTATTATTTTTTTTATTTACATGCAATCAACATTTACATAAGGAGACACCATACATCATAGTGTTTGTGTATGTATGTATGAGTATATGTAAAACTTCAAATTCATTTATGATTGACGGTGAGTGAGTGGTTGAGCATAATTGTACGTTTGGATATCGTTTCATGGATGCTGCTGTCGATTGTTTGTTAGAGGAAAGTAAGCGGAGCAACATGATGAAGTTATATTTTATTAGTGAAGTTATAAACCAACAAATATTTAATACACATATATGTATGTATGTGTGTGTTTTAAGATCTCAAAAATTACATTGTAAATCCTAGATCGAACAAACTTTAATATATTTATTTAAAATACAAAAAGAGATCTTTCGAAATGGTTTTTGTCTTGGCTTTTTGTTAATCTTTTTTATTTATTTTAAAGTTATCCTTCCCTTTTCTTTACAATTGTGTTTCTACAAATGATTTGAATAAAATTGTTTCTTCTATTGTTTATATATGTTGCGGTTAAATAAAAAAAATATAACCATTTCCAACAACTCATTTACATTATTTTCCCCCTTATTTTATTGGCAGCTTTATTACACTGTTTTTATTATAGATTTTTCTCAATGTAAATTTTTCTCTGGGCTTCACTTAAATGAAATTGTATCTCTTTATTATTACCAAATGGGCATCAATTCTCTTATCAAAACATCTTTTAATGCGCCCGCGTTCCCTAAAGGGGATGAGTTACATTTGTTTTAATACAATGTGATCGTTTATTCAATTCGTAATAATATTAATAATGAGCAGACTTTGTCATTTGAAATTCAATTGATTAAATGCATTCATGTTAAAAAGTTCTTAACAGAAGCTTCAACGTAAGCAGCGGCAAAAAGATCAATTGTGGAACATGATCTTTTAGTAATTAATAACAGATGTGAGTGTATATGGTTTCTGTTTTGATATGGATGGTTCTTTGGTATTACATCATTGCACTTTTTTTTTTCTAAATGAGATCAGTAATTGAACTTTTTCTACAATTATATATATAGTTAATAAATATTATTAGTTTATTACATTTAGATAAAAATTTGAGGTTTACATGGTTATTAAAAAAAGATCGTTAAATGAGAACTACAGCGAAGAGAAAGAGATATGCAGAGTTTTTGTGATTCAGACTGCTTTAGATATTGTTAGATCTATACACATATAAATATATAGAATTAATCACATATCTTAAGAATTTAGAAAACAAAAATCTTTTATTTAGTTTAACAATGGATATTAAAATGGACTGGGCATTTCTAGGAGGAATGGTAGCGTCCATACCAAAAAAATAAAATCAATGTTGGATATGTTTTTGGAAAAACTGTGACTGTTATGCAGTAATCCGAGAATTTTTCAATTTTTAATTTAAATCATATTGCATTGATAAAACAAGTTAAAATTTTTATAATCATTTTCATATCTATTTTGAATAGAGAGAATAGGACAAAGAAGAGTAGTAGCATCAATATTAAGTATATATTATTTATAGCTACAAAAGGGGTTAAAAAGTGCACCGGGATAAGCTAGTTATCTTAAACTATAAAACACAAATCAGTAATTGAACGACAAATGTGCCTAAAATATTTATACTTGTTGTGTTACAAAGTGTTCTCTGGTTCACACACAACAATTTTTCATGTTGCAATTATGTATTCGTAGGAGGAAGAGTGAACCAAGGGATATCCATCGTTTTCTTTAGATCTTTCACATACGAAAAAAGAATTTAAAACAAATTTTCTATCAAAACTTCAACATTAAGTCGTGGCCACACACAGCAATTTTTCTTGCCGCAATTCCGACTTTGCAGACGAGAGAATGTAAGAAAAATTAGTATTCTCTTCTCCTCTGTCTCTCTCCTATAAACTCAGAATTGCAGGAAGAAAAATAGCTGTGTGTGAAGCCGGGCTAATATCACTTCAGTACCGAGGTTAAGGAGGTAAAAGTAAAATTTTGAAATGCCAATGAATTTAAAGCCCTTTTTGGATTTCGTTAGACTTGGATTATGTTAGTATTTTCAGCACCCAAAAAATAAAATGCCCACCTCGAGAGTAAAAATCATATGTGGGGACTTATAACTTTTACAAAAGTAAACCGATTTTATTTATCTCAATTCGAGAACAGGCTTATAACTTTGAATATGTCGAAAAAAAAAAATAATAGTTCCGTTAACTTGTTTACATTTGTCATTATGCTCTGTAGCCATGTGCTCAATTTCGCTGTAGTAGCATTGAACAAAAATACGAAAATTCATAATTCAAATTTATAATGAAAACCCAAATCGGTTATATAAAACAGTTGCTAGGGAGGCAGGTGTGTCCAGTTTTACGGGTCATAAAAACGTATAAAGAATCCATGAATACTGAAAGGAAACCTGGTAGTGAAAGAAAAATTGGATTTTCAAACCTTAAGAGCGCTGGCAAAATAAAAAGAATTTTCATAGAAAATCCCCACATCTCTGGAAAAAAATATCCGAAAAAGTTAAGTTAAAAAGAATTGTGGCATGAAGACGTACAAGGTACAAACAGTTCCCAATAGGAACGAAAAGAAAAGAATTTGGAGGGAAAAAAGAGGGCACAAATTCTTCAGACGAATTTTTCCCAGAACTATGATTGCTGCGTAATGGATGATGAAACATACGAGCTGGCAAACTTTTTGCAACTTCCTGACAGGGAGTTCTATTTTGCAGATGCTAGGGGGATTGTTGCAGAAAAATATAAAAAAATCAAAATTGCCTAGAAAGTTTTTAGTTTGAAAAATCATTTGCACGTGCGGTGAAAGCAGCACTTTATTCATAACAAATGGATCCATAAACACACGTGAATGAGAGCCCTCAGAAAAGACTTCTTCCTTTCATAAGAAAACACAGTGTGTCCGCCGTTTTTTTGCCTGATCTCGCTACTTCTCATTAAAGTAACAAAGCGATGAAGTGATATTAAACAAATGGCGTTTTGTTTGTAAAGAAAGATGCTAGTCCACCAAATTGTCCAGAACTCCGCTCAATTGAAAGATATTGGGCCCTATTAAACAAACATCTAGAGGACAAAAAAAACTCATCAAAATCAGCAAAAAAGTAACCGAAAACACAATAAAAATTTCGAAAAAATCTTACATTTTATCAGAAACTAGAAGGAAATAATTTATTCCTTAAATATAGAACTTGATCAAAACATCCATTAATAAAAATAAAGTTTTAAAAAAATTTTCCTTTGGTTTAGTTTTAATTACTAGCAAAAAAAAACATTTCAAAACAGTTTAATATTTTTTGGCATTTTCTGAAAGACAAGACCTCAATAAAACGTGTAAGTGTAACTTTGACTTTGGTCAAAAAATTTCCGACGATTTTCCAGACGAAAAGAAGATAAAAACATTTTTTTATATATTTTTCCAGCATTCCTTACACGAATCTGTTTGTGATCTGTTAAAATTAGTTTATAAACTTCTACATTTGAATAAAATTTATCGCAATGGATATAAAATTCATCCTCCAAATGTATAGCGGATTTATTTATTTAACAATCCCTCAATGCTATTAATACACTCAACACTGTAAGTACAATAAGATAATTGTGACTACAAATGAAATATTTCATTTTAAAACTAAAAGCAAAAATTAAGACAAACACCGACAAGTATTCAAAACATTAACATCAACATCACATACTAGTTGCTGTTGACTGACTACTTTTCTATTAGATCATTTTAATTTTGCGCTTTAAGCGTTGTACCGAATCAATGATCGATTATTTTTTAAAAGTTATATTTATTGCATACAAAATTTATCATATTTGTACGTTTTATAGCAAAAAACAAAAAAAAAAACTGAAATTAAAAGGAAGCAAAAACAACTAAACATGACGTCATTACACATGCATATAAAATTATTTAAATATCAACAGAAAAAAAAAAGAAACTCAGATTTTAGCATTCTCCTCTTTTATCTTTAATTTTGTGTTCGAAAAACAATAAAAGTACAAAAAATATCCAAAAGAAACTGAAGAAAAAAAAAACAATAATAACAATAAAAAAATCCAAAAAAACAAAACAGTCAACGAACAGCAATCAAATTTATATCTTAAGCGCTTAAATAGTTTCTTTATTTCAATATACGAGCGAAAAAAACAAACAGTACCTACTATGAAGTATGATTATGAGTGTATTTTCTTTATTTCGAAAGAATCTTAAGTTAGTCACATCTGTGGAATGTCTAAAATCCATATGAAAAACATTTACTCATTTACACTGACATTAATGCAACAGCAAACTTAACGATAAGTAAATTTATACCTTTACATANNAAAAAAAAAAAAAAAAGGAAAGAGAAAAAAAAAACAATAGAGTGCTTATTAGGTCTTAGAAATGTTTTAGAGGGTTAAAGTAAACTTATGTTAAGGTTGTTGTCTAGGGTAAAATTGGATCAATATTCAATGCGGCGTGCTTTAACAAATTAACAAGTTAAATAAGGGAAATTTTGTTAGAGTTGCCATGTGGAAAAGTAAAATTTTATTTAAAAGGGGAACACTTATATTTGATTATACAATTAACTACATTCCACATAAGGGCAACTATATGGGAATCTTTAATAATAAATCAGGAATAAAAAATACATTTTATGATAAACTAAATAATATATGTAATTAACCTGAATAATATATGTAATTAACCAGAATGTCCATTTGTATATTCTGTTTTAACATTTTGCGAATTTAGGATTTAAACTATTTTTAAATTATTTTTTTATACTTCCAGCTTTCAATTTTAAAAATAATCAAATAAAATTTGATATGAATTTTGTTTTATACAAGAAAAAATTATTTTCACCTAACTCTCATCCAAATATATTCTCCAAAAAGAGCTTTAATGGTTATATATTATATACAGTAAGTTATTAATAAAATTTAGTAATTTTTAACGTTTAGTAATCATAAAATAAACAAATTTTTAAATGAATTGGTACACACTTGACCTTAGTGTCTTTCCGAAAGTTAAGGACTGCGCACGAAAAAAAAAAATACCTGCATGTTTGTGGGCTTATAACTTTTGATGTGATGAAAAATTAATAATTCTGTAAAATGGCTTATATTTGACATTATGCTCATTAGCCTTATGGAAAGTCATGGTAAATTCAAAAATGTTTTTTCTTAAAATGGAAATTGAAAAAAATATGAAAACACATTTCATTCAAATTATTTAATGAAATCTTATATGGTTCATTTAAACCAATTGCTAGAAGAGCAGCCGTGTAACTAACTAAATGGAAACCTGAAATGGAAGAAAAATTGTTTCTTCAGGCTGTTGGACTCAGTTAAACTTGAAAGGATTGTGAGAAAAGTGTCACAAAAATGGTAATTACTTTGATTATTTATCAGAAAATTTAAAAGGAAGTTTAGCCTGAAGATGTTTTAAGTGTGAAATATTCCGTTTAGTAAATCAAGGCAAAAAAAAAGCCATAATTGCACTTCAGGCGATTTTTTTTTTTTTTTGAATTTTGTTTGGTGTATAATACACAATAAAACATTTGTACATGCTAACGTTTTTCGACTTCATGACCATTAATTCTATTTTGCAGATGCTAGAGAAAAACTTCCCCCTTTCCTAAGAAAATACATTGTATTTGATGTTTTCTAGCCTGTTACTCCATCTTTTCAGTACAACAATAAAAAGATTTATTGCGAAAAAGTCTAATCCATCAAATTGTCCACAGCTCCGTGAAAGAAAGATATTAAACTCCAGTAAAAAAAAAAATATGAAAGACATTAAAAGNNAAGAAAGATATTAAACTCCAGTAAAAAAAAAAAAAAATATGAAAGACATTAAAAGGCCAGCATAAAATGAAACCGAGTTAAAAAAAAAACAAGTGGTATTGTTTAAGCAAGAAAGTGACCGAAACACAATAAAACCTTTAATTAGAAAAGATCCAACATTTCCTTAAAAACCAACAGAAAAAAATTTATTTTTTTTATTTTTAGAACTTGAACATAACAGTTATTAATAAAAATGTCACTTAAAAAATTTTAACCCATTAGTTTAGCAGATTTGCATGCAGGGATTTTTGTGCGCATTTCTTATAAGATTATGAAATATTAGTGGCATCAAAGACGGATCCAACAAAAAATAAAATTTCCCTAATTTATTATTTCTTGCAAATAAAGCAAAGTATATTTTATTCAAATAAATGTATTGATATCGATTTTAATTACTTTTTTCCATATTATACAGAAATAAAAAAATAAAAAAAATTGACACCACTTTTACAATTCACCGAAGTTTTCAAAAGAAAAATTGTACTGTTTATTTTAATGTCTAAAAAATGTGCAAAGTATAAAAAAAGAAATCAATATTATAACGATTTATTTTTGAAATATTTTGATAAGACGGAACACAACCAATTTTCTTACCGCAATTCTGTCTTAGTATGCAAGAGAAAATTGTAAAATTCCTATGTTTGAATTTGGACTAAAGGTATGCTTACAGTAGTCAAATATTTGACCAAAATTATGTAACCATTGAATATATTTTCAAGCATCAAAATTTTATTGGGAAAATATTTTCCGCGTATTATTAACTATAACTGACATTAGTCCGAATTTTAGTTACTTACTTAGTTATGTTTTTAAATAATTGCCAAAGAATTTTGTAAAATTACTTTCATTACTTTTGAATATTCTAACTTTGTAGACGAGAGTGTAAAGAGAATGAAAATGCTAAGTAAATATTTTCTTTATCACATCTACGTAGTCAGTAATAAGAAATATTGCTGCTTGTGAACTCTGTCTTAAAACGGACTTCTGCTGCCCTACTATTATTATATAATATTTGAAACCTCATCAATGTAAATTTGTATACTAAATAGAAATATTTTAAAAAAATATTATCCGTAATTTAGTACTGTGATCATTTATTCGGCAACTCTAAAAAAAAGTAACAATATCTGATAAACAAAATAATAAATGATTAATATCTACAAACACGCATACATTTTTTTAAACTAAAATATTATGTACCAACACACATGTTTAAATGTATGTTCATATGAATATCACATAGTCAATAAAGAAGTATTAATAATCAAAAAATAAGAACAAACAATCAAAACCAAAAAAAAAAAAAAAAAGAACGAATGNNAAAAAAAAAAAAAAAAAAAAAAAACCAAAAAAAAAAAAAAAAGAACGAATGTAAGAGTACAAAGAATAAATAAATAAATAAAAATTACCAGGCGTTTTGTTAAATTCGGTAGCATTTTTGGGATGAAGACACAAATAAAATAAATAAACAAAAGTCAATCTTAACAAATGAAGAAAATCACTACTAAGGGGAATCTTTGTGTGTACCTCAGATACATCCAACAGATTCCAAATGTTTAACTCCAACACCCTGTAAAACAGATGACGTGAGAGAACACATGTGTTTATGTGTGTGTGCGTAATTTTTATTTTAATTTTTTTTTTTATACATACACATCCTAAAAACAATTTAACTTGATATTTGTGTGTTTTTGTATTTGCGAGTATTTAAATTAACTTTAATTAAAGTTATTATTATTGTTGTTTTAATGATTTATTATTGGCCCTGACGAAGATTATACTTGATGACGATTCAAAACGACGGAAGTTCAAGTCATTAATATTATGAATCTAATAGTTACAAGCAACAGATTTTTACAAATCCGTAAATGGAATTGAATTTATTTATATTTATATCGTAATGGTTGAATGATAAAACACCGGTTTGATGTGTGTTGTTTTCTAAAATAAAGCAAATATAAATATAGATAGGCAAACCCCACCCACCCCATCTAAAATAAATGTATTAAATCTATGAAACTTAAAGATGTAAAACTAAAATTAAAAAAAAAAGAAACTTACCTAAATCCTCCATTTTTTTGCAGATTAATTGACAAGACTTTTTTCTTCGTAAAAATTATTTAAATAAACACAATTTATTAAACTTTATTTCTTAAATTGCTCTTTTAACAACAAGAAATTTATGTATAATAAACACAATTCTTTTTTTTTTTTTTTTTTTTTTTTTTTTTTTTTTTTTTTTT
>MINK01172367.1:0-28882 GCA_001735545.1 Phormia regina
ATAGAAAAATTTTACGACAATATGACAATACGACATGATAACACACTTTGTGAATCCCCCATATATATATATATCGCAAAACAAGCACAATTGATATCACAAACTGAACACCAGTAAACTTTTTTCATGTCCATTTCAGAAGTGATTTTCGAGAGTTTCGAATACTTTGGTATTTTTTTTTCTAATTTGAAAAATGAAAATAAATTTTGGTAAAATATTATTTATTTTTAAATTGTCCAGTCTTGAAAACTAATGACTTATCAAAAGTATCATAGTGAAATAGCGCGAAGACTAGCAAAAATAAATCTACAAAAAAGTACCAATTGTTAAAGTAATAGTTTGACGAAATTTCACTTCTTGAACTAGTTCTATGAGGTTCTGCAACTAGTTTTTTAATCAATGAAACAATGTACATTTTTTTAAGTTTTAGAAAGTAATTTTGAAATCTGTATTTATTTAAAAATATATAGAAATGTTAAAGAACTTATTCTTAAGCGACATTTCTCAAAACTAAATTTAAAAAAATTAAGAATTTCAATACGCTTGTTCTCCATAAGAGCAAGTTCCAATGATTTTAAAGAATAATCTGAATAATTACATCAGTTCTAGAAGTTTTATATATTTTCAAGCTTAAATTAATTTAATAAAATCAGTTTAAATTAAAATATATTAAATTTTTGCTAAATTTGAATTATAATAAAAATATATTTTTAAATATGAAATAGTTTTTATATTTTTTTATTTCTTATTATATAATACAATAATTCGTTTAAACAAAACTTTTTTTTATAACCTTCTCTATGTTATATATTCAAGCTTAAAAAACAAAAATGTGAAAATGCCGTACGTGAAGCTCTTAAAATCGGTTACCGACACATTGATACCGCCTATTTATATCGTAATGAATCTCTTATAGGTAAAATATTAAATGAGACATTTAAAGAAAATACCATAAAACGTGAAGAGATATTTTTGGTAACAAAATTATGGTGTATTTATCATGAACCAAAAATGGTTAAATATGCCTGTAAAAAACAAATGAAGGCATTACAAGTGGATTATATAGATTTATATTTAATGCATTCACCCATAGGCTATAAATATATAGATGATGAAGCTTTAATGCCTCATGAAGAAGATAAATTGCAAACCAAGTAAAATTTTTATGAAAATAAATTTTCTAAAAAAAATTATTAAAATGAAATAACTTTTAGCGATATAGATTATGTTGAAACATATAAAGCTATGGAGGAATTGGTCACTTTAGGCTGGGTACGCAGTTTGGGTTTATCTAATTTTAATATACAACAGATGCAAAGAATTTTGAAAAATTGTCAAATAAAACCTGTAACAAATCAAGTGGAATGTCATCCTGCTTTAAATCAGGAAAAAATAAGAGAATTTTGTAATCAACATGATATTGTGGTTACAGCTTATTCTCCTTTGGCTAGACCTAAAGTCTGCAATCCTTTACCCGAATTTTATGCAACAGATGATTTGGAAAAAATGGCTGAAAAACATCAGAAGACAAAAGCTCAAATTATATTAAGATACTTGGTGGGTACTTTCTTGTTGTTTTTTGAGAGTTATTAAAATTACTTATTTTGTATTTGTTTATTCCTTTTTAGCTTGATATTGGCACTGTACCCATACCAAAATCTTCTCAACCAGCAAGACTTTTAGAGAATATTAATATTTTCGATTTTAAACTTTCTGCAGATGATATTGCTGTAATGAATAGTTTTAATACGGGCAAACGTATATGGCGTAATGAAATGGCAAAATTTCATAAATATTGGCCTTTTAATGAATGATGATTTAATTTAATGGTTATTTTTATGTGTAGATGTTTTAAGCGTAAAATTTTTAATAAATTTTTATAAAAACTAATTGATAAGAAATTTTCAAAGCCCTTAAACTTTTTTAATTCTTTATCTATATTAATAAAATTAAATTTTCTCAATATATACATTTTTTTAATCTAAGAACTACTGATAACTCAAATAATCCTGGTACTAATGATGTAATAAATAAATTCAATTCGAAAATGGGTTTAATGAATATGTTTGCATCAAACTGTTTAAGAATTAAAAAATTTAAAAAAAAAATCGGGAAATTTAAGAACAAATGAATTGAAATTTTATTTTATTTTAAATTTTGCATTAAATCTATTTTGTTTTCAATAAATTAAAAAAAAGAAATCACTTTTATTTCACCTATTTTCAGTCCAAGAACAATGAAGGAGAAATTGCTGTCAAGCATGCAATTGATGTGGGTTATCGTCATATAGACACTGCTTATTTTTATCAAAATGAAGCTGAAATTGGTAAAGCTATTAAAGATAAAATAGCTGAGGGTGTGGTGAAGAGAGAAGACATCTTTTTAGTCACCAAGGTAAGTCAAAATATAATTATTTTTTCTATACTAATAAAATAAGCAACTTGGATGAATTCACCAAGTTATGGAATATACACCACGAACCTGAACGTGTTGAGGGAGCTTGTCGTAAACAATTGCAATTATTGGGTTTGGATTACATTGATTTGTATTTAATGCATCTTCCTGTGGGATATAAATATGTCAATGAAGAAACTTTATTGCCTAAAGATGAGGCAGGCACTTTACAATTGAGGTAGGAGACTATTGTAAAAAAATAAATAAAAAAAAAAATAATAATAACACACACACACATAAACTCCTCATTCATTCCTGCAGCGATGTTGATTATTTGGACACTTATAAGGCTATGGAAAAATTGGTTAAATTGGGCTTAGTGCGTAGCATTGGTGTTTCCAATTTTAATAGTGAGCAATTACAACGCGTTTTGGATAATTGTGAAATCAAACCAGTTACCAATCAAGTTGAATGTTCACCCGCTTTGAATCAACGCAAATTGACACAATTTTGCAAAGAACGTGGTGTCACTTTGACTGCCTACTCACCTTTGGGTCGTCCTAAACCTGCCGAAAATAAACCCGAATTTTATTATTCAGAAAAAACTAAAGCTTTGGCTGAGAAATACAAAAAGACTCCAGCCCAAATTATTTTACGTTATTTGGTTAGTAGATTTTTTATTATAAAATCATTTTTAATTAAATAATTTTTTTATTTTTACATCAGATCGATATTGGTGTTATACCAATTCCTAAATCCTCCAATCCCCAACGTATTGAGGAGAATTTCAACGTTTTTGATTTTAAATTGTCTCCCGAAGACATTGCCATTATGGATACTTTCCATACAGGAGAACGTTTGGTGCCATTTAATTTAATTAAGGGGCAAAACCATAAATATTGGCCTTTTAGCATTGAATTTTAAGTTGAAGTATGAGTTTCCTCTAATAAAAAAAAACTTTATTGAGATCTTTTAAATTTGTTAATAAAATTGCCTAGAAGGCAGAAAAAATAAATGTATTTCAAAAACGTTAATGTTGAAATGAAATTGATATTTGTTTTTTTAAGAAACTAGTAATCAAATTTTATCCAAAATTAAAGAAAGGTACGTTTAAAATAAATTAAAAAAAAATATTGTTCCAAAAAATTCTCTGCTTCATGTCATTAATCCATTTTTACAAGACTGTTCATACATATTTCAAACAGTTATTTCTAAATCATTACTTTAATATTAATAAATCATTTTCTTTATTATAACTGTAATCATTACATGTATAAATATTTAGACTTCACCTTCATTCTTTGAATTTCATTTTGGGGAACATTGGTTTCATGTCTTAATGAAGGGTATTGAATTTATTTAAATATTGCCATACACTTTTAGCTTTTATTGTATTTTTTAAATAATACAAATTTTTTGAATGTAAAGAGAGGGGGAAAACAGAAAGGTGTCTCGTAAAATGTATACAACTTCCGCAAAGACATAAAAAATCAATTGTTTTATTTATATACATTTAAGAATTTCAACGTACGATGGTCATTAAATATATTTTGTTACTCCATTTGTAACACAAGTCGCCACAATACATGAAATTCATACTTAATATGAACTATTGTTTAATATCTTTATATGTATGTGTACAAGTTGATGCATTAAAGAAGCTTGCCAAAAAATTAATCAGTGTAAGTTCTGAAATATTTTTGAAGGATATAAATAAAACAGATTTTTCTTCTAAATAAAAAAAATGCCTTTTAATTGGTTAATGTATGCAATGATTTTTTATTAGCTTTACTTTGTGTTTCATACGACGAATTTGAAGATGTTGACACATGTAAAAGCAATACGCAAAAGGAAAGTTTTTGATGGTCTCTATGTGGTTCAATATTGCATAATGTGTGATAAATTTAAAAAGAAATAAAATCCGAGAATCTTTATGAACTTAATCGATGATTTATCTTACATATTTTTATTTACGTATTAAAGTTTTAAGTTATACCTTAAGTGTTGAAATATAATGATAAGTGTTGAAAAAAACTATACTTCGGCTTTAGGTTGTAATTTTTAATATTTTTGTTTATTAAATATAAAATATACAAACGAATTATATTAAAATTCCTAAAATATGTTCTAAAATAATATTTTTCTAAAAACATAACAAAATATAATGCGAACCCCAAAATATGTGTAATATATATCTCGATTTTAAATTACCTTTACAAAATATGATTAATATCCTCCAAACTGTAATAATAATAAAGAATCTTAACGGTTTCTATTACAGAAGTGAGTATTCAGTAACTGAAAGATGTAAGAAATAGAAAACTATCATTCAGTCGTACTGACAAAAAGGGAAGATTCACCAAAATGGAATATTAGCAATTTGCGTATAAACAATAGTGTAACTTATTTTTATTTGCAAAAATCGTGCGTATAAACGTAATATACAGTGTCTCACATAAATTAGTGAATTTTGATTTTTTAATAAATATATGAGTTATTTTAAATTATAACATTAGGTTAATAAAAAATAATTAATTTTAATGAACGGGATTTTTTTGCATGATTTGTCTTCTACCTAATGCCGCAAAAAGTAACAGAAATTGTTGAATCGTTTCCAAGACTTTGAAAAAAATAACTCGTGCGGTCTTTACAGTACCTCACAAAAGTGTTTGAATTTTTTATATTCTATATTTAAATATACTAAAAAAACCAAAAAGGACAAAAAAATATATATATATTTTTTATATTAATTGTTATTAAGTATTGCAATTAAGCATATATTTATTATTTTTAAAAATTTAGAGTGTACAATTTTGGGGACAATAGGCGAAGTTTCTTTACATACGTCTTATAAAAAGAAAGTATAATGTTTTAGTTTCCGAATTTATCAATGGTTATATATCGGGAAGATGTTTCCCGACATTTTGGAAAAAAAATTTTGATATCAACGGCACCAAAATGGGCTTGATGTTAATGATGCAATTACTCATAATTAACGTCTGGGACCCTTTAATATAGGGTGTTTAACATAAAAAAAATCATAAGTAAATAAATACTTACTATTTTTTACTAAAATGGGAAAAAAAATCATATTTTTCCTTTATAGATGAAATATGGACGTTTTTTGCTGACATCAATTCTCCAATTCATTAAATAAACAATTGGACTAATATAAATTTTAACCCCAAATTGGGAAAATAAATCAGTGAACATTTAAATGTGATTCTTACAACATATTATTAACAAAAAATTACAATAATTTCATTTTTTTTTTTTTTTTGATATCTTCAAATATAGATGTGATAAAAATTTAAATACTTTTGTGAGATAAATTCAATGACTTTTCGTACTATTTCCGGCTAACTAGGCACTACAAAAAGGGTAAAAATTCTTTTAAACCATTTTAATAAACCATTCTTGTTAATGATTTAAAAAATTCAAATACTTTAGTGAGACACTGTATGTATATCTGTAGTAGTGACTATTCCACGAATATTTATTCTGTCACTAGAATGAATATTTAAAATATTTCATAAAAAATGGGCAACTTCTCGTTTCAACTCGTAATTATTAACGTAATAACCTTTTTTAAATTAAAAAAAAGACAACTGTAAAACATAATTATTTTTATTACAAATTCACAAAAACAATATAAAAACGTAATATTGCAACAGTTTAAACATTTATGAAAAAAAAAAACATTTTTGTGGTAATATTTGTATATATAAAATAAATCTTTAGCAAATATTTAATTATTTAGTACCGTACTATCGCAGTAACAACGACTGCCGCCATATTGTACTATACATCAATAATTTTTACTATAAATTCAAAAGACTAGTGACCGCTTAGGAGGTCATTTTTATTATCAATTGCTGTTTTTATTTTGTAAGTTGTAAAAAATTTAAAATAAGAAATATTTGAGCGCTAAATATGCCTATATTTAACACACCGTTCGCTTGCCTATCAGTCCGTTCGTTCGTCCGTCCGACCGTCCATCCGTCTTTAAGTCTATAGTTTTTTTTAACTTGCAAACTACAATATTATTTGTTGTTGTACCATGAGTGTATGAATTTTTTATGACTCAAAAAACAGTGGCGTATTTGTACGCATGCTCATGTGCACTTGCACAATTTTTGTTTTCTACTTTTTGGCTGTTGTTTTTATTTTTTTTGGTTACTTAGTGAAACCACCTCTCTAGTCTGTGGCTTTTTTCCAAATTTTTTGAAGGCCATGATCGTTGTTTTTTTAAGCTAATATGCGTGCGTGTGTGTGTGAGTGTAAACCTAAATGTTTATTTTTTGAATTTGGGATTAATTTGTTGTTGTTTTTGTAAACCATGAATTGAGTTATATTTTATTTTTTTCTCTTGATTTGTAATATTTTTGTTATACATAGTGTTGGCATATTAAAGAATTTTGTATTTTATTTAATTATAATTATAGGTACAGGTACAGACAGATACATGTCTATATTTAAACTTAACTGTAACTATATTTCAAATTTGTTGGTTTTATTATTTATTTTTAAAATCTTGTTTATATTTGTTTTATCCACTAATTTGTTGTAAAAAACTTGTTTTATAAAATTCTATATAAAATTACTAATTGGGCTGCTGTAAGGTCATTAAGATGATGACTTCTTTGTTTATTTAACCTTCAAATGTTACATTTGTTTAAAACATGAATTGTACTACAAAAGAATAGATTATTATTTTTTCATTATTGATTTTAAGTTAGATTACCTCGATTTATTGCATTTGTTATAGAAACCGTAGGTTTAAAAATGTTTAATAATAAAGTTCAGAAAACAACAACAAAAGTCACAAAAGCATATAAGCTCGAAGCTAAATTTAAAAAGGCAAGGGTATTTTAAATAAAACCTTACATTACACTGTGTATCAGTTATTTTCACACATGATGTAAAAACGATGTAAATTGATGTACTAAATTTTTCTCACGGATGCCAAATTTTCCCTAAAGAGGACTTCAAGGTTTCGCAGAGAACACATTTTAAAAAAATGTTTATCAACTGCTATTTTATAATATGATTTTTTCTTTTGAAAATGTTGCCTTTTATTATTTATTTTCAAGTTTATATGGGCCAGCAAAAATTCATTCTCACACATGAAAAAATTGTTATATGAATAAAACTAGAGATCATTCGTGATAAAATTGTGCTGGAAGTTTTCAAATTTTTGAAAGATGTACTGTATAGGTGTCAACGAAACCCAAATGGATAAGACACCAAAAATGCAAAATTGTTTATGTGCAATTACTTAGAATAATATATTTAGCAAAGTTATATCAACACAATATGGGTGTCAAGTGAAAGCTATGAATCCCTGCATCCAATAGAAATTGTTTGATTAAAATTAAAAACTTTTTTAATTTAAAAATAAATAATCTTATTCATAAATTAAGGTTGCTTGATAAAATGATTTCAATATTTATTGAAATGCATTGGAAAGCTTTATTAATTTTTAATTTTAAAAAACCCCTTTCTAAATGATAATATTAATTTATTTTATATAAATATTTTTTTAAAGTAAAGTGCTTAATGACCAGAGAACAAAGCTAATCACTGAACTGTTTAATAATTATAATTTATGAAAAATAAAAAAATAATAAATCATTTAAATATTGATTATATTAACTAAATGGATGAAATCTAACAATAATTACATTTAAAAAATGTTTAGTACTATTTTAAAATATTGAAAATTTAAGGAATATTATTATTATTAAATTAAAATGGGTTTTACGTAAAATTTTTATACATAAAAAATGTTTATCTCCCCCTACAAAAAATATATAAAAATAAACTCCCTTTAAAAATTTTTATTAAAAATAAAATCAAATGAAATACGAAGTATAATTACAATTACGACAGTATTTTCCCTCCTCACATTCACTCATTAAATATGAAATACATATAACAAATACATAGTTAGCTCTACCAATTATAATCATAAATATGTTTAGTATACTTATGAATGTATTTTTAAACACTACATGCAAAGAGGAAAAAAATTAAACTGCTACTTTTACGTTTAAACTATTTTTACCAAAAATAACATTAAATAATTACAAACCCAAAAAAAAAAAAAAAAAATTAAACACAAAATTTAAAACTATATTAAGTTAACCCAACCGACCGAACAAATGTTGTAATTCCCAAAGGCTAATAATACTTATACTTTACTACTATAGTAGTATGAACGATAACAGCAACATTAGCAATCGTTACTTCAACATAAACAAACATATTCATTTAAAATTGGTCTGAATGACTAAGTTGTGTTGTTGGTGATGCTACTGCCGGTTTTTGTTTTTGTAAAGTGGGGCCAAAACAAACCAGAGAAAAAATTAAATAACATTGTAGGGAAATTACGGACAAACACTAGTAGTTGACCCCAAAATTATGGACTCTTACACAGACATAATATTAAAAAAAAAAAAAATAAAAAATTGAACAACATTATATGACGTTATACAGTGGAATAAAATACTAATTTATTCTAATATTTCGATGATATACTTTCTAAACGTTTTACAGTATCTGTGCCCAAAAAAAACTTTATCTTCATAAAACAGTGTTAACAAATGCAATTTCGATGGTAACTTGTTTATGGTTCTACAGTTTTTAGAATATGATATTATCATTTAAGTAAAAAGTAAAGTAAATTTGAACAAGTTTTTAATTGAATGAATTATTCTCTAATGTATGTATTTGATAATTGATGACTTTTTTTTGTTAATATTTGATCATTAGTAAAATCTTAGTTCGTTAAGATTTACAAAAATAAAAATTGAATTGAAATTAAATATTTTTAATTTCCTATGTCAGCCGCAATTCTGAGTTTATAGGAGAGAGAGAAGAAGAGAAAACTAAACTTTTACATTCTCTTTACCTCTCTCGTCTACAATGACAGAATTGCGGAAAGAAAAATTGCTGTGTGTGAACCACGACTATGATCTTTGTGTTGCGATTAATCTATTTATTTCGATTTTTTACGTTTTTTATTGACATTTATGTTGTATATGTGTGCCTACCAATGACTTAAAGGCATTATGAAGATCGCAACGGATCAGGAAATGCATTCCATTATACCAGTGTCTAATAAATATTTTACAAAAATTATTACATTCATGAACTTGAAACTTATTAAATTTTTATATGTTATTGAATAATAAAGGTATTCACCTCAGAAATTTACAAATTTACAGAAAATTTGCATCGATTTTTTTTAAACACAACAACAATCATATAGAATAAATTTAGCACAACTTACTTTGCAAGAGTCCAGCAAAGTTGCAATTTTTGAGGTGAATATCTTTAATAATTTATTTTAGAGAAAAAAGTTTTTTTTATGAGGAGGACCAATATAATTACATCCTTGATCTTTCCATCACTTTACAGCATGTAAGTATGGTATGTCTTGCGAAAATCTTAACAATGTTTCTCTGCTCTTTAATAAACTTATGTGTGTTGTAACCAATTCCATAAAATTTGTACACTAAAATAAAAAGACACTTGTTCATACAAAATTTATTATAATAGTTCTTTATGATAAGTAAACTATTTTTAACAAGCTCCAAAAATTTTGTTTCAATTATATTCAATTTAGATAAATTATTTTTAACTACTTCAATTCTGTAATGGAAACCTATAAAAATACTAATTATCGGGATACGGAAATTTAACTATTGAAAGTAATACTTCTTTAAATTTATTGTCTGAGTCTTATTTTAAAAACATCGCTGTCTTATCGCTTCTTTGACAAATATAAATAAATATTTCATAATATCTAATTTAGAATTTATTTTATAAAAAGAAAACTAAAAATCTGTCCGATTTTTCATAAAAATACCTAGATTTAAGGATTTTCCCTACTTCTGAAAATACCGTGTGTAACAACATAAATCCTAAATATCTGAAGTCGTTGTTTCTTTTAGTACGTTTTAACTTTAATACTTCCCTCACGAAGAGAAAAACACATATGTATGTGTTGAAAACGATACCTTTCAGTGTAAATTATTCAATCAGTCTCGTATATGATAAATTTCACCACTTCAGGTTCGACGAAAATTGATACCATTTGGGATTAAGTTGAGCCCACTTTAATGTTGTTAATTGTTCAATCACCCTCGTGTGTGATGTGTTCAAAATATTATCGAAAATTGAAATTGTTTAACAGTTGACGGTATCAAATACCGTCAACTGTTAATATGACCTAAACCGTTGTAGATATTTAATCGAATTTTGTTCCTAAGTATTTCTTATTTAATACAATTGGCTTGCAATTCATTCCACTGTGCACTATTAACCAAATTGATAAAAGTTCCGACCCCATTAGGGAAGTAAAATTAAAAAGTTATAAAAAAAAACTACTACGTACTTTATAAAACTTAATTCCTTTAGGATTATTTATTTTTAAACAATTCTAAATATAAATTTTGTTTAATAAAATTTATTTTGGAATTACAATCATTTAATTTTACTTAGCAATCACACTCATTCAATATGTTACTCTCTGTTAACTGAGAAGTACACTTTTTGTTTAAATTTTAAGTTAACACTCATTCTCACACATACTTAAGCTTACAAATACATAATTATAACATGTACTTTTGAGTGCTTTTTTATATAATTTCTGAACACTGTAAAAATACATGAGTGTTGCTAACAGTGTGTATTTTTTGTCTTCTTTCTGTTTTAAGCCTGTATTTTAGTGTAACACTATCGCTGAAGAGTATTTTTTTTGTATTTTGTTGATTGAGTTGAAGTAGATATTTTTAAATATTTATTCATTTAACTTAAATCATTTAGTTTGGCTAGAAACTTCAACAAATTAACAAGCTTTAAAATAAAAGTGGTTAAAATAAAATATTAAAAAAATATTGCATATTGGAATAAGTTAAGCACTAAAAACAACAATAGATAAAAAAGTAACTCAAGTTTTTTTTTTTTTAAAGAGTTACTTATTAGCCAAGAAAAAAAGTTAAAAAAAATAATAATACAATTAACACATTAAGTGTTGTGGTAATAAACGCGTATACAAAAAATATAAAAGTTACATAAAATATAATAAAAGTGAGTTTTGGTGTTAATATGTACTAAGCTTAATATATAAAAAAATTTTAAATAACAAGATGAATTAAAAAAATAAGAAATACTTTTTATTTTTGGACACTTTTTAAATTTATTCGCTAAAAGAAAAGAACAAAATTTAATGTGTAAAATGAAAAATCCAAAATGTTTGTTACTGAAGTTGGCGCTTTTCATCTTTACTTTCACTTTTTTGTAAAAATTTTCTTTGGACTTTTGTGTATTAAGTTTTAGTTTATTTTTTTTTTGCTTTTTGTTTAAACAGGAAATCTCAAGTCTACAACTTTTCTTCTTTCTTTGAATCACTGAATTGCAAAATTTAAATACGTTTATTTTTTTCTTTCTTTCTGGTGAATTTTCATCGTTGTTTTTATTCAACTTGTTTGGAGTTTCTTACATTTAGTTTTGTTGTTTGCAACATGAAATCCAAAAATACCCTCCCACTCATTTTCCGCTTCATTTCATTAACGATGGCCAATGCACAAATATTTTTTTTTTTTAACGCCGTGAAATGAAAGTATTGGATTAATATTATTGTAGGAGATTTTGTTTAACAAAAAGAAACATAAATATTTTGTTTTCTACGTTGGTAACAATTTCTTTCATTGTATTTGATTTAAATAAAGTGTTATAGTGATTTTATTTTCGAGGAGATCAAATTTCTTTTTATTAAAAGTATTTTTTGAAATAGAGAAAATAATTATTTAAATTCGCAGCGAAAAGAAGAGAATTTTTTTTTCTTTTTTGTAAGGAATAATATTTTCTTGACTTCAAAGTGCAACCAGAGAGAATAAAATCCACTACGGACAATTACCGCTATCGTCGTTTTGATACCGTTCGTTTAAAAATTCAATGATTTGAAGAAAAAGTGTAGAATTTGAACACATACGGAGTAATTCACTATTGATTTTGAATGCAATAGTTTTCAACACGACTGTGATAGATGAAGATGAAAATAACTCATTGCAGCTGCAGTTTGTTTTCCGCTTTAAGAACTTTCTTTTGATTAATAATATGTAAAATTATATTTTTTCTTGGTTGTTTCTGTTTCTCAGAAACATTTTTAACATAATATTATTTTATAAATTTGGAATTAAAATCCTATTTTGTGATATTTTGATTATAAAAAATCCATATTGTAGAACCTACTTTTTAAAATTAACGATTAAATTTTAAATTAAATATTTTACATTTAGGAGTACGGTTTTGCATATATTGCACTAAAGAGCGTAATTTTACATATTTTAACTTAAGAGAAACACTTTTGGCACCCAATTAAATTTTTGAAATAATTTGTCAGAAGTAAAATGTTATTTTTATTATTATTTTACATTTTTTATCTCCTTAATAAAATTTATTTTATATATTAATATATCAGTTTTTTTTAAATTGAAAATAATACATTTTTTTAGCAATTGCTAATAAATTAAGTTATTTTAACACGAATATGTGTTGATTTAAAATTTTGAAAAAAAAAAACAAAAAAAAAAAAACATCTAGAGCATATTTTTTTAATATTTGGACATATTTTCCTATTTTAAGAATATTTTTTAAGAGCATATGTTTGGGTGTACTATTAATTATTTGTTAAGAAACAACAGAATATACATTTCCTTAAATGAAACAAATAGTTCAAGAACTTTGAATGTTAGATATATTCTTAGGTTCACTTAAAAAAAAAAAGTTATAATTATTGTTATTATAAATTTAGATTTATATAAATTTTAAGAAATCCTTGAAATACTTGCCATGTTTAAATATTTCAATATTTTCGACATTTTCAATAACTATAATTAACACAAATGTTATAATATCTGCTGCAATATTAACCCAGTTTAAAGGCCTTAGAATGCAAACTTAAAAAAGACTTAAAAAATACATTTTCAAAGATGTGAGTTATTGTTAATTTTATTTTAAAGGTTTTTTTTTAAGGTTTAATAATTTTAACAAATTTGTTGTTATTTAATTTTGAAGGCAATTTGCTGCTGTCGTTAATATAATTCAAAATAATTGATTCTTTTGTCGTTAAAAATAAAAAAAATACTATAACTGCATTCTAAGGCATAGTTATGTTGTGCTAATAGCATATTTTGTCTTTATTTTACAGAATATTTTAGCAATTTATATAGCAGATATTATAGTTAAGAGTATAATTTTACATATATCACACTAAGTAACGGTCTATTAAACGATTTATCAAAGATAAAAACTATAATCAATTTCTGTTTAAATAGTCGTAATTATTCCATTGATCAAAATTCAAATATATGTATATATTTTTAATAAAACAATGAATTGTAATTCAATTATTTTGGTTATTATGTCAATTAATAAATTAATAATTTGGATAACCAAATATAAATTTTTTCATATGTTGAATTTTAATAAATTAAATATATTCTAGATTGTTCTATGTAAAATTTTACTTTAATTTAATTTTGTGTAATTTATACAATATTTGAAATCATTTTAAAATTCAATTACTTTTTTAATTGTATTAATTATTTAATTGAATAATTCAATAAAAATACTTTTCTTGATTATTGATATTTACATTTATAGTGAAAACAATTTTGTCTTATAGCATATAATTCTTGAAAAACAATTGATATTTTGTGGAGGACATTACTGTTTTAAAGTCTTACAATTTTTTATTATTGTTTTCAATTCCGTCAAGGCCCTGACAACTGTCAAATAAATTTTCAAAATTCTTTAACAAAACTCATGAACAATAGATAACAATTCTTTACCCTTTACAAATAAAACAAAATCAATTTATTTAATATATTCAGTACCTTTTTCTGAAGTATAAAACAACAGCAACAACAAATAATAACACTTGAAAATTTACTTCAATAATCAAATGTACAATTTGATGTATGGAAGACTTTAAACAAGACTTCATTAATATGCCAAGTCAAACAAAATGATGCAATAAAATTATTGATTTTTTTTTTTTTTTTTAATTTGACTTCTTTTATTTTATATTTGTTTTCTTTGGGCATGTAAAATAAAAATTAAATTAAACAACCGCCATATAACTTTATAAGTTTATAAATATTTTACTCATACGTACATATATCAACCTATAAATAAAAAATATTATATATTTCTATATAATCAAGGTTAATATATTGAAATACAAAATAGCGACTAATATATGACAAAATAGCAAAAGAGATACAAAACGAAAAAAATAATAATAATAAAAATAAAACATATTAAAAAAAAAAACTACATAATGATTTAAGCAATATTTAATTTTTGCAATATTTTGATAAATAATTTATTTAACAATATCTGTCTGTTTTTTATATAAATATAAATATATATGCGAAATATTGATTTAAATATACGTTCGATGTCTTGAGGCAATTGTCTCTTAAAATATATCAATAAATAAATATTGTTTCTTTGTTGTCTATTTTCTATTTTTGTTTATTTTTCTTGTTATTCTATTAAAATGATAAATTAGAGAAAATAATATTTTTTTCTAAACAATATTTTTAAAAGTTAATTAGTAAAAGAGCTATTCCTAAAATAAGGGGAAATACTTTAGCTTGAGAGTATATTTTGACAATAATATTTATTTTGTAAGTCATTTTTAATCTTTCAAATTGTCATTGTAATTTAATATTAACAATTGAAATAATAGTTAATAACAAAATGCTCTATAAAAAAAAAAACATTTGATTAATAATAAAAATTAAATGAAATTTATATTCTTATGTTCAGTAGGCCTTTTCCTCTGTCATGGAGCATATTTACTACATACATTATTTGGCTCACTTATTGAAAAAAAATGCATTTTATATTTTAATATATTTTTTTTGTTGTTTTTGTTCATTATTATTATTATTTTTTTTTTTTTTTTGAGAATCTAGACAAAAATTGTTTTTACCCTGAACGTGACGAGTTTTTATATTTATTAACGTATTTTTTTCAAAGCATTTTTCTTTTGAATAAAATAAAGGCAAACTAAAAAAAAAACAATAACAACAATAAACAACACAAATATTGAAATTTCCATGTTCTTTTTACATAAGAAATACGTTTTAAAAACAAACGAGACTTGATGACGTTGGTCAAAATTATAATTTTTTTTTAACAAAAATTTATTAATTTGATTAAATTTAAAACTTAAAACAATCTACAGTTATCATGACAAATAAATGTTTTACATGACATGTTTTGTATAGCATTAAAATTATTTTTTTAAGGTTTATACCTCTAGTTTTTTATTAATTTATTTAAAAAAAAACGTGCCTTAGTTTTGAATAGATGATCTTTATTTTGTTAAGGTGTACGTACTTGAGCTGTTTAAAAACTTTAAATAAATAATAATATCCGTGTAATATACGGAAGATGTTGAAATATTTATTTGGAATTTGTTGACATAAATTTTATAGTTGTTATAGGTATAGGTTTATTAAAATTCAAGTTTAAGGTTAAAACCATAAGATAATAATTAATATTTCATAAACAAATTAGATATGTGAGTTATTAAAAACAAAATGTTAACGTTTTAAATAAAAAGCTTAAGAAGTTTTTAAGCAAATTTGGGGTTTAATTCATATAAATATATTTAACTATAATATGAATTTTTTAATTGCATTATTAACCCACATTTTTTATCATTGATAGTTTAAATTAACTTAACTATAATAACCATTTAAATAGATTTTGGTTTTTACTATTTGCCATTAAATAATAATTTCATTTTGTTTTTTTTTTATTCAACAATTTAAATGGAATTTTCAAATAGATGTTTTATTTTTTAAACGTTTAAATCTGCATTATGATTTGAGTATAAAGTTTAATTTAAAACTTATGAAATTATAATTGTTACAATTACTTTCCATTTATAAAAATAAGTGATGCGCAACAAATGGATTTGTTTATAACAAATAAATTAAAGAAAAAAATGTAAAAGTCATTAATATTAAATAAAAAATCTATTAGAGTTAATTAAAAAATTGTCTATTTCGTAAAAATCGAAAGAATTTGAATTTTTTAATTTCAATTATAGTTATTTTTAAACTTCTCCTATTCTCTTAATTTACAGATTTTTTTGTAATATTTAATAAAACTTAAAGCCTTTCCATTTTATTATAAATTATTATGTAAATAAATTCTATTAAGATTTATACTATTCTCATATAATCATAATAAATTTAAATTTTAAATATATAGATTTTTTAAATAAATATTTATTCAAAAAGTCTAACCATATAAATTTATTATTTACTTGTGTCGTTTATAGTAGTAGTCTCCATCTTTCATGATTTAAGCAAATAACAGCAAAAAATAAATACTTAAAACTAGTTTTGTATAATAAAATCTATGCTATAAAACTGGTGCCAGGCAACCGAATTTTTATTATGCGGTGTATACAGCTTCATAAGATGAAAATTTGCTGGAAGAGAAAAAAAAAAAAATACATTTATTGAAATACCAAAATTTAAGTTTATGGATGGTTATACCTACTGAAGTTTATAAAGAAAATAGCGTGTAAATTATTCGATTCAATTATTCGATTCAATAATGGGGGATAAAAAAACTTTTTAATTTGGAAATGATTTATTAAATTTTGTTATAAATTTTTAAAAAGTTAAGATAATAACAAATAAACAATTAAATAAATATTATATAAAAAGTATGGATACAATAGTATTACATTCAACCAATATCAATTTTGCAGATCTAAAAAGAAATGATACCTTTGTTTGCTAATAAAAGCAATTTGTTAAATATTTTTCTTTTAGTTCACAAGATTCTCTAAAAAAAAGTACTTGATAAAGGTTTACTAACTTTTTATTATGGAAATGTAAAGTTAGTAAACCTTCATCAAAAATACATTTTTTTTTTTTTGAGATTTAAATTTGTTTAAAGTATTGAATTAATTATCTTTATTTTTGAAAACTGTTTCTTTGAAAACAGTTTCTTTCATACAATTATTCATTAAATTGTAGTCATTAACTATTATAACATTAAATAAAATAATAAAATGTTATAGCACAATTTTATAATAGTTTTTATATTATTTTATTTCGTTTACATCATTAACCGAATAATTGAAAGCACTATAATCGTAAATATTACAAACACTCACACAAACATAGATAATGTTTTTCTTATTTAATAGTGTTTTTATAATTTTAGCCAATTTTTTTAAGACTTACTCTCATAGTCGCTCAAGACCTGAAAATTATGTAACGTGTTATTTTTTCTTCTTTATTTCTGTATTTCTCTTATTGTATTGTTTAACTCAAATTGGCTTGAAAATATATATTAACCAAGTTAACAACATGTGTTTTTTTTTTTTTTTTGCGTTACTTTACATTTTTTTCTTCCTTTATTTTTGCTGCTTTAATGTTGAAGATTTCAAAAAAATACACAAAATTTACCGGGTGTATATAACCTAAATAAGTAAAACCACTAAATTTATAAAAAAAAATAATAATAAAATAAAAAACAAATTTAACCAATTGTATACCAATTTGGGGGATAAAAATTGTGTGAAGGTCAGGAAATTACAGAATATTAAATAAATGTTTAAACATTTACTTTCGTCTCGTCTTCTTTATTATTATTTTTTTCCTTCTTCTTTGCTATTGGCATCCGTCAGTCACTTACTAATCACGATCGCTTGGGGTTTTACATATTTATTTTTGGAATTTTTTATATTTTTTTCTTTTATTGTTAAAAATTGTTGAGTTTTAACATAAAATTTTTACCAAATAAAATGCTAAATTTTTAATGGTGAATTCGATTATATTAACATAAGTGTGAGTGCTATTTAAAATGGGTTGGTTTACTTTTGTTGACATTGATTAACCTTGATTTTTTCTCTCTGTGTACAACTTTGTTTAAATAAAATATGTTAATTGATAAACTTACCGTGATGGTAAAGATAAAGGTCAAATACTTATATGCAGAAGTTAGTTTTTTATCTAAAACTTATAAAAAACATAAATATTGACTAATTTATATTGAAATATTCTTTTTAGGAGATTTCTTTGTTAAATGTATTTGGGTTATCTGAAAATAGATGATAAAATTCAAACACAATTTATTTTTAAGATTTATTAAAATTAATCACTATTCTGGTGAAGTAATTTATTCTTTCTTTAAATTTAAAACTGAATTTTAAAAAAGTACTTGAAGTAAAGATAATTTTTAACTAATGAAGTCTTTCTACAAATTAAATTAATTTGAAAAACTTTATATAACAAAGGAAAGCTTACCATTTTAAACTTTTAACAACATTTAATCTAATGAGAAATATTTTTAATTGATGTTTTCTTTAACAATTTTCTTTTCTTGTCTCCAATAGTCATAGATAGATATTAGAATTAAATAAAACATTTTACTTATAAGGCAGCAATAATATAATTTATTTGAAAATGTCTTTTTAAAGAAATAATATCATTTAAATCATCGCCACAATTTCGTTTATGAGCAACTTGAATTTTGTATTTCCTAAACTACTGGTCGGATGACATTGAAATGTGCTAGAGAATTGTAGACGAGGATTAAGGCTTTTAGACTTATTTCGTCGTCACTCTATAATAATACGAGCTAATTATCAAAGTTTTCCATATTTAGGCCGATTTATTACATCTCTGTAAAGTAATTTCTATAAACATAATTCTTTTTTGACACCAAAAATTTTACTGAATAAAAAATTTCCTACAAATTTTGTTGAGTCACACTTTTTTGTACAAAACTGTCGGGAAGCTTTCTTCAACATGTCAAATGCAGTAAATTTTCGAATCATGTTTTTTCGAAGTAGATTTTCAAAAACTTTTTTCTTTCATTGACATTGAACTTGTAATTTTTATATTAAATATTAATACTCCTATGAATGAATTTATTATATTTAAATATTTTAGTTATTGAAAATCCCACCATTAAATTTGAAGATAATAAAGTTTATTGACCATTCGATTTACATATATACATCTATGTACATTGAAATGCATGTGCTGTCTAAGCTTAAACTGTGGGTTGTTAACTTCTTTATCATTAAAATCGAAAACAAAATAGAAGAAGCTTTAGTTTAAACCAAAAAAGAAAAAAAAATCCAGTTTAATAGCTGGGCTAATGAACTATAGAGTTTTGTTTGAAACTACTTGAAATTTATGTTGAATGTGTACGTATTTGAATAGGTCTTCTTATATAATATTGACGACTCATAAGAAGTCATGATTTAAAACAAGAGATTTAGTTCTCTTTAATACATCCACTGCTATAAAATCTTATTGTTTTTCAAGAAAAAAATCGTAGATTGATTTAAAGGAATGTGAACTGTTAGATTGTAGTTTAATTATCGTTGTTAATTTTCAAAAGAGATTTGTTTCACTTTATAAATTTGCTACAAAAGACATCAATTTAAATTATAACATTAATGAATTAATTAAATTATTAACTGACTGCATAATACAAAGCAAAAAATAAGAGATTAAAATAGCGCAAACATATTTTTGCTTTGTTTTGAAATTGTATGCAAAAAATTATCATTTGACCTGATTTTATAATTGAGTGCTTTGCTTTTTAAATACAAATTTATCACACGAAAATATATTGTGAAATAGATCGATTAAAAAGTGTTCATTATCATGTACATTATTATTTATTATATTTAAATCCGAATTTCTAATTTGTTTTTGTTTTTTTTTTTTTTCTTCTAGTGTTGGAAACTGAAATTATGCAACAGCCAAATTTAAACGGTCCCACAAATGGTGATGATTTCGATCCTTATGTCTGCTCCCTACCAGCTGACCTTAAAAAGGTAGCCAAAGAAGAACTACATGAAGATGAAAATATACGCAAACAAGCTTTGGCACAATTTCGTGAATGGATTGCCAAACATCCACACATTAAAAAATGTCGTACTGATTCAATTTTCCTTTTGAGATTTTTGCGCACAAAAAAATTCTCAGTACCGGCAGCATGCGAAATGTTAGAACGTTACTTAACCATTAGACAACTCTTTCCACAATGGTTTAAGAAACTTGATATTGAAGATCCGGCTATAAATGAAATTTTCGAAAATGGTTATTTGGTACCATTACCACAGCGTGATGAACATGGTCGTCAAGTTATATTTTCAGTGGCAGCTAAATTTGATCCTTACAAATTTACTTCGGTGCAAATGGCACGTATACATTCATTGATCTGTGAAGCTTTATTGGATGATGAGGAGTCACAAGTAGCCGGTTACGTATATGTAAATGATGAAAGTGGTATGAATATGGGTTTTGTAAGTTTGTGGTCATTGACAGATTTGAGAAGTATTATTAAGTGTATACAAAACTCGACACCTATGAGACATAAGGAAACACATTTCATTAATATACCCCATTATGCTAATAGAGTTATTGAATTGGCAGTTTCCATGTTGAGCGATAAGTTAAAGAAGCGTATTATTGTAAGTATATATATACAAATATGTTTTAAAATTGTTTCGTAACTGATAGTGTTCTTTCTATTATTAGGTTCACAAAAATGTTGAAGCCTTGAAAACCAAAATTGATCCTGCCATTTTACCTAAAGAATATGGTGGTACTGTTCCTTTGGCCGATATGATTAAAGAATTCAAATTGAAATTGCAACAAAAACGTGCTGCCATTTTAGCCTTGGATGATATGCACATTGAAGTAACAAAAGATGCCGCCAACTTTGCTGGCAATGATATAGGCGACATTGATGCTGGTGTAGTGGGTAGTTTTAGAAAACTGGAAGTCGATTAATTTAATATCTTTCTTCCAAAGATATACATACATACGCTTCTTAAATCCTTAAAAACAAAATTTCTCATATTCTTTTATTGATTTAATGTTTAGTTTTTAGTATAAAATTTATTTTTCATATATTTTTTTTTTGGTATTTGTAAGAGTTTTTAATGTCTATTATTAATGAAAATTTAATTCCATGTATTTGATCTTGTGTTACGAAAAAAAAAATAGAAAAATGTATTTGTAGGTTAAATTCCCAACGGTATTTATTACTTACTAAGTATTTATTACTATATACGAAACATTTTTTTATAATACAATCAAGATTTTGTATAAAACTGCTACATTAAAAAAAAAAAAAAAAAACATCTTCTAAAGCGGACAAAAAAATACATAATTTAGTTGCTGTTGTATTTATTATCATTATTATTCTATTTTATATTAAACAAAAACATTATGTTTTTTCTTTTTATTTTATTGTAATGTACTTTTTGTCTTCTTTATAATGTGTAGTAACTATTAAAATTGTTTTAAAAAATTATATTAAAAGAACACAAAAATAAATGTAATAATAATATAATATTAAAAATAAATAAAAAAATCCCTCCCTTTTCTTTAGAATTATAAAGAATTCTGTAGAAGACAGATTGATTAATTTGTATAAAACTAGCAAAAGTGCTGAATGAATTTCAACAAGTTTGCAATAAAAAAAAAAAAATCGTAAGAAATTTGCCACCTGGTCACCCTGTTCTTGCACGAATTTTTAAACTCAAAATTTCAATAAAATACCAGGAGCCCAGTATCGTGTAGTAGGTATGATATTTTTTAATTTTTATTTAACTTCGTGAAAACTATAGCATACTGTAAGGCCTTTCCAAAGTTAGTTTGCAATATATTAGTACACCCGGTTGTATGTAAAATAAATACAATGAAATTGTGCAGCATACCTTAAGGGTTAGTAATAATTGGAATATTTTCTTTTTATATATTTTTATATTTAAACAAGCAGAGCTGTAAATGAATCATTCATTTTTAATTTTTATTCGCTAAGAATTAGCCAAATTTTGAATTAATTCATTTCACACAAAAAAAAAAAAAATGAATTGAATTGAATTAAAATGCATTGCAGTTCGTTTCTAATTCTAATGAATTTTGGGAATTGAATTGCAATTCATACGAATTAAATTGACTTTGAATTAATTCAAATGAATAAAATGAATAAAAAATGAGTTGCAATCAATCAAATTCAAGAGCAGATCTGAAAATGAAAATATTGATTACAAATATCTAAAAACTTTGTTCTAGAACCGCGCGTGATCAAAGAAAATATGGTATTTCAAGTTTATTTCTTCAAGAAGAATTTGATTTATTGCAACTCATTTTCGAATCATTCATTTGAATTTCAGCTTTTTTTTCAAATTTATTTGAACTAATTCAAAATCAATTCACATAAACTGGAAAGGAATTGCAATTCCATTTTTGAAAAATTCGTTTGAATTAGAAACAGATTGCAACTCATTTCACAAATTCATTTAAATTGGAAATGAATTGCAATTCGTTTAACCAAATTCATATGAATTGACTCAAATTTCATTCAATTGTTTTTTTGTTTTGTTTGTTTTTGTTTTGGTTTTTTTGTGAAATGAATTAATTCAACATTTACTAATAATTCGCGAATTAAGTAAAAAATGAATGAATGATTCATTTATAGCTCGGTATACAAGGTATTAATTTTTGCTTGTGTGGTATTTTGGTGGAATTAAAAACTTATTTAGTAGTAAATGTTAACATATTAAATTAACTTTTGGTACCTATATTTCTGTATTATTTCTTTAAGTTCAGATTATGTTGTTTATGTTTTACATTTTTTTAGAGCCAACTAAAATTTTACCTTTTAATTATTTAACAAATTTTAAATTGTATTAAATATATTAGTAACATTTAATCGAGACATAACTAATATTTGTATCTAATAGATACTATCCTCCTATATATACGAAAATATTAAAAGAAAATAAATAAATTAATTTGAAAACAATACAAGACTCTTTACTTACATTTTCTTTAGAAAATTTTCTCTTACCAGCATTTTGTTTCCATTTGCTTTTGTACAATTATCATCTATAAAATTATACTTATGTTAGACTCTTCTTCCCACACTACCACTACTACTACGTTCGGTTGTTCGATATATATCCGATATCTTATCCTGTAGATCGGGTGAGGATGTGTATATATGTTTTAAGTATAAATTAAAATAATCAGTATAATTCATGGGCGCAGAAAAACGATTTTTGCGTACAGGTAAACGTGGTGATAATGCCAACATACTAGCCCACTGCCCTCCACAGAGATCATCGTAACGTAACAAACCCACCTCACGATTATCCAAATCATTCGGACCATGACACATAGGAGCACTATCCCACAATTTTGTATTATGTTCTCTTATCCAGCGGGCCAAATACAGAGCACGACAATCACAATGCCAGGGATTTTTGTCAAGTTTAACTGAAATAAGTTTATGTAGATGGGCAAAAGAGCCATGGGGTAAGTATTGCAATTTGTTGGAATCAATGCGTCTAAAATTAATAAAATAATAAGAATAAAAACAAAGTTACAAGAAAATACTTTCATAAATTTACAATTTCTCTAAATTCTTAAAAGGTGCAAATACTTTGGAGTTCACATATTTCAAATTATTATTGTTCAACATTAGATTTTTGACATTTGTAAGACCCTCAAAGTCAGCCGAATCTAAAGTGGTGAGATTATTGGAGAAGACTGTAAGACGTATAAGAGACTTTAAATTTGAAAACATGCCATCCGGTATAGTGGACAAATCATTCTGTCCTAGAAATAATTCTTTTAAATTTATTAGCTCTTCAAAAGCTCGACTATTGATCTAAGATTAGAAAAAAAGGATAAAAATAAAAATGAAACTAAACAAAGATAATAATAAAATTGCAATTCGATTAACTTACTTTATTAATATGATTCATGCTTAAATCCAAAGTAATTAATTTATTTAAATTTTTAAAAATATTAGCAGATATATTGGTGATTTGATTATTGTTTAATATTAAGGTCCTCAAACTTACAAGTCCAGAAAAAAAGTCTTCCGAAATAGAAGCTAAAAGAATACAAATATTAACAAACAATTAAAGGAAAAAATTAGTTAACAAAAATTAACGTCCTCTTTATATTTTAATACTTTAGCCTCAATTTGAGTGTAAGAGGTAGTAAGTAAATTCTAGATATTTTGATTTCTTGTTTGCGTCTTCAATTTTCACTCACCAATTGCATTCGATGAAAAATCCAAAACAATTAATTTTTCTAATTTTAAAAAACTTCCTGTCTTCAGTATCTGCAACTCATTTCGCGACATATCGAGCTCTTCTAAGATCTGCTGATCATGCAAAAGATTCGGTGGTAATGTTCGTATTTTATTATCAGCCAAATTGATGAGGGTCAAGCGTTGACAATGATTAAAGATCTGCTCATTGAGATGATTTAAATGATTTTTACTCAAATCCAAAACACTTAAATGGCGCAATTTTCGAAAGATGCGATAATCCAATTCATCGAGAAAATTGCCTTGAATGCGACTGCAAGAAAAAGGATATGTACAGTTAGGGTTCATTTCAAAATTTTTGTTAATTACTTCTATAACATTTTACTTACAGCTGAGTCAAACTATCTAAATCATGAAATATATCGTATGGTAAAAAATCTAATTGATTTCTTGATAGATCCAACACTTTCAGTGATGTAAGGCCACGAAATGTATCTCTATGCAAAGTAGATAAAGCATTTCGTGATAGATCACTTAACAAAAAGGAAACAGATCAATTAATTAATTAATGGTTGACGTGATAACTCAAACACCTACATACATAGACACCATGTTCATGGGTATAACTTGTGTAACTGGTACCGATCTTAGATTTGAATTCCAACAAGTAAAAGTTTTCGTATCTGGATTACAACGACAACCTCCCGATGTACAATGATTCCATTCCATGCGATTACCTAAAGCTAAGCGCCAAACTGGTTGTTCCACTGAACGTAAACGACTTTCAATTTGATGTACCATCGTGTGTAATTGATCATAACGTTCATCCTTATCGTTTATAGTTGTAGTACTTTCCGTTGGGTTTTGTACCGGATTTGTTGTTGTTAGCGTTGTTTGCAAAAGCACCAACAACTGAGATACTAATTTTAAGGCATGACAGGCATTTAAAGTACAATTTGTAGTGTCAGCTACCGGCAAAACGATTTGTTGACGAAATTTCTCTAAAGGATCAAAGTTTTGCGCTAATATAGATTGTAATCCTTTGCCAGGATGTAACACAATAACAAAAACTATTAAGGATATCACACAGTTTAAATGAAACATATTACGTTTTATTTATTTTTCAAATTTAATTATTTGTCGTTTTGTTTACTCTCCACCGTTTAAATAGTTTTAGTTGAATTTTAGAAAATCTACTAATTTGATTTGTATCTTAGAATCTTGTATTTATACTAGGCTGTTAGTAAAGCTTCTTTGTATGATTTATTTATTATGTTAATTTATTTTCTAAGTAGATTTTTTTAAATTAAAAGCATTTAGTTTATTATTTCGATATGTAGTTCAAGACTGAAGTAAAAGAATAAAGAAATTTTAAGAAAAAATAAACTAAAAATATGTATATTTTGTGTTTTTTATTTAATTTTTGTTAATTAAGTTTGTTTTCTATTTATTATTAATAGAGAATGCAAAATTAAGGTTAATGACCCTTTTATGTGACAGACAATTGAGGTAGGTTTTTTAAATTAAAAAAAAAAAGAAAAGAAAACAAATCAGTTTTGAATGTCAATAACGTTGTAGACTGTCAGCGCTGAAATGCATTTTAATTTTAGGAAAATATTTTGCATTTATGTAAATGACTTTAGTTTAAATTAAAAATGAATTAGATGTGTGAAATTTATCTTAGGAAAAATACTTAATAGTAAAAAGAATTTTAGTTTTTGATTACACAGGTTTACAATTCGTATGCACAGTATTAATGATCAATAAGATTTTGTTATACCGTATGTAACAAATTGAAATAATCGTATAAGACACCATAAAGTATATAAGTATTTTGTACATCCTGGTTTGATTTTGAGTCGATCTAGCTATGTCCGTCTGTATATCTGTCTTATGAAATTCCGCCCAAATATTTTTAATTTATACAGGGTTTATTTAAGCTAAATCGGTTAATAATAAAAAAATTGTGATCAAAATACTAGAAACACAGGGTGTCCGCTGTAGTTTCATTTTAAAGTCTTCTGTTGCTGATATCTTTTAAACCAAAGCATATACGATAACGAAATTTTGTACGGATAGTTAAATGGTCTATATAAAAACTAAATTTTAGTTTTAAGAAAATTGACTTGAAAATATAATAGAGACATAAGACGACCATAAATTACATATTATTTAACTTTTGAGTCGCGAAATATTAAGAAAACCAAATTTTGGAAGGTATTTTAAAAATGGTCAAGCTCACTTAAATCAAATAATTGAACCGAAATATTTTGGGAATGAGTTTTAAACATATAAAATTTTAATTACATATCCTGTTCTTTTATAATATTTGTTGTTTTGCATGCTTAATAAAATATTCAAAATGATCAGCAATATAGGTTTATAGTTGTGAAATTTATAGCTGAAAACTTCTTATTTTTGAATCGATACAATTATTATTTGATAGAGTTTTTTCTTACATAAATTTTGTAAGATCATATAATTATTTGCCTAAAAAGGGAAAAATATTTTCCATTACGTAGTCACACTGTATTCACATTACAATCATTTTTGTTTTCTATTAATTATCATCTGATTTCTTGATTCCCACACAAAACTATTTCATGTTCACATTACGACAAAAATTCTACCCATCTGCTAAAAAATACATATTGTTTTTTATTCAATAAAAATAAATTTGTTGCAAATAAAAACAAAACCTATTGTCATTACATGTAATAAATAAAACTTATAAATTTATTTACAAATTATACAACAGAAAAAAATTATAACTGAAAGTGTTTTCTTTATGAAATCATTAATTTGGTTTGAAAGTAAAATTTTATTAAAGTAGTTATTTAATTTTAAATATTCCTTCTATTGGTTATAAGTAGTATCTAAAAACAATATAAGAAATAAAAAAACAATTGCCTTTGTCGTAATGTGAACATGAAATAGTTTTGTGTGGGAATCAAGAAATCAGATGATAATAAATAGAAAACAAAAATGATCGTAATGTGAATACAGTGTGACTACAGAAAAAATATTTCACATTTTTTGTTAATAAAATAATTAAATAACTTTGCATTGGAATTTAATTATATTATTTATTAATATAATTAACTTTTTAATTGGTTTAAAATTATTTTTTAATAAATTGGCAGTTTTAAGAAAAATATAAAGAAGTTTGAAAGATTTATCTTTAAAAATATAGAAATAAAATAAATTTAAATAAATTTTTAATAATTTTCAGATCATTACTTATATTTATAAAAAAGAAGTAATAATAAAATCAATTATTGTAGTTATTAGTATTATCATTTTGATGATTGGAGCAAAATCAATTAAGAATTAATTAATATAAGCAATTTCGTTATTGAAGTCAATTTTTACTTTTCTCTGTGTACCTTCTATATTATGAACCACTTTATATAATTTTTTTTATTTCCCACGGACAAGCAGCCATTTTTTATATTAAAAATCAAAAGAATTGAACAATTGGTAAGTTAAAGAAACACACAGGCGTACGGGAATTCCCGGGCGGCAAAAAGTGTTACCGGTAGTATCGCCTCAGTGAAAGCTTTAATTAAAAAACCCAACAACTTACTATACTCATTTTTAGATCATAATACTATATATTGTTTTTAACTACATATTGCTATAATTTTTTTAAACATTTCAATGTTAATGTACCATTATAAAACTTAATTTAATCTCATCTTTGCTTGAAAGGTTTTTTAATATTTTTTTTTGCCAATATCTTTAGATTTTTTTCGACATATAAAAGTCCACTTTGATTTATTTTTTGATTTTTAAATCAAAATGGATAAGAACTTTTCCTATAACATCAGAAATTTATTATAAATATTAAGCTACGCATGTACATTATTTTTCAAAAATATTCGTCTTGAAATTATTAACAATATCTTTAAAATATTAAATAAAAACTAATATTTATTAGATTTCCGAACACTACATCATTGGACCACAAAATATAGTTGAGAACCTACATAAAAAATTTTTAGATTTGTGTATTAGAACGAATTAAAACGATAAGAAAATCTATTTATACTGAAATTTATGCGACAAATTAGGGTTTATTTTTAGCATAAAAAACCATTTAAGTTAAAAATCTGAAGTATACAGTTGTTTGTTCCATTATAGTAGACACAAAAGCATACTTCTACTGAATCATTTTATAAAGAAATCATTGAATTTTTGTTAAATAAAATTTTCTGCAAATTTATTGGATATATTTGCGAAGTTTTTGGGTAAAAAATTACGGGAACACAAAAAACTATTTGTTTAGCCAGAAAGAAAACATCAAACTATTTTGAAATTCATATGTGAATGTTATTTTTTT
>MINK01172368.1:0-19856 GCA_001735545.1 Phormia regina
ACAACGTCTTATTGATCACTTCTCCATTTCCGAAGAGAAGCGTATAAAAACATTACACACCGAAAACAAGCTTTTTACTTCGAGAAATGCATGCTCTTGCCAACGGTGGTGTGATGGATGAATTTTTACGTACTATGTGGCTCCAACGTTTGCCGTCTCAAACGCAAGCAATATTAGACACCTCATCAGAACCTCTGGACAATCTAGCTATAATAGCTGACAAAATAGGTGATATTGCCAACCCATCCGCTAATAATATTGTCGCTATTCAAAATACTAACGAAATTATCGAGTTGCGTCCTCACTGCTGCAGTTAATAATCTTCAATTCCCTAGAAACCGTCAATAATCACGTTCTAATTCACGTAATAGAAATCGAAGATCCCGAAGTTAAGTACAACAGGTATGTTATTATCATCGTAAATTTGGAAATAATGCTCGTTGTTGTCGTCAACCATGCTCCAACACTAGGTTTAAGAAGAAGTTTTTCTTGGAAGTTCATCGTCGCTGATGTTAATCATCCGATAATTGGTGCCGATTTCTTACAACATTATGGTTTATTAGTAGATCTAAAGAAGAAGAAACTAATCGACAACTCAACTGGACTACATTCAACGTTTTTCTTGAAGAAGGCTAATCATTTAGAAGTCAAAACCGTAAGCAATAAGATGCCTTATTATGATTTAGTTAGCCGTTTTCCAGATATAACAAATCCCTCCACAACAACCTTAAAAAGGAAACACAATGTGCAACACGTTATTGAAACGAAAGGATAACCTGTAACCTCTAAAACCCGACGTCTATCACCCGAACTATATGAAATTGCAAAACGCGAATTCGAATTTATGATGGAACAAGGTTTGTGCTGCCCATCCAAAAGCAATTGGCCAAGTCCCCTTCATATGGTACCCAAAAAGAATGGCCAATGGCGACCATGCGGAGATTATAGACGATTAAATGCCATAACAATTCCCGATAAATACCCACTCCCACATATCCACGATTTTGGATTTCGATCAATGGTAAGAAAATATTTTCTACAATAGATTTAGTTCGTGCCTACAATCAAATCCCTGTGGCTCCAGAAGATGTCCCAAAAACTGCGTTTATTACACCATTTGGACTCTTTGAATTTCATTACATGACGTTTGGGTTATGTAATGCAGGCTAAACTGTTCAAAGGTTCATTCACAAGGTCCTACGCGGTATTGACTTTTGTTTTTGTTATTTGGATGATGTTCTTATCGCCTCCGAAACTGAAGAAGAACATCTACGTCATCTTGAAATGGTATTTCAACGTTTTAACGATTACGGCATAGTATGGATAACAAAGATGGTATTTATCCGTTACCTGATAAAGTAGCTGCAATTAGCAATTATCCGAAACCCACTACCGTTAAAGAAGTTCGACGTTTTGCTGCTATGATCTGATAGTACTATAGGTGGAGTACTACAGCAACAATCAAATGATGGATGGCTTCCTCTTAGCTTCTTCTCAAGAAAGCTCACAGAAACTCAAAAGAAATACAGCACATATGACAGAGAGCTGTTAGCTATATATGCTGTGGTTAAGTATTTCAGACACATGCTTGAAGGACGCCCCTTTATTATATTTACGGATCACAAGCCGTTAACGTTCGCTTTTAAACAAAATCCTGAGAAGGCTTCTCCACGTCAATTTCGTCAACTCGATTTCATATCACAGTTTTCAACAGACATTCGTCATATTAGCGGTCATACGAATACAATTGCGGATGCACTTTCACGTATTTCCACCATCGATGTTCCAGCTTCTATTGATTATGAAGAGCTAAGCAAATCTCAAGTAGATGATTCAGAACTTCAAGAAATTTTGAAAGACAAATCAGCGACACTTGTTTGTACCATCAAATTTGCGTAAAATTATTTTCAATTTACTTCATGGTTTGTCACACGGTGGTATAAAAGTAACGACAAAACTAATTCAACATGAAGAAAGATATACAAATTTGGACACAGAATGCCTACAATGTCAGCGATCTAAAGTTACTCGTCACACGCATAGTAACGTTGGTACGTATCCTATAACTTCAGAACGTTTTTCTCACATCAATATAGATTTGGTTGGCCCATTACCCTTTGCCAATGGTTACACCTACCTGTTAGCTTTCATAGACAGGTTTACCCGATGGCCCGAGGCAATTCCGTTGGAGAATATTACAGCTCGAAAAGTCGCAGAAGCCCTCTAAAACGGTTGGATACCTCGTTTTTGTGTCTCAGCTAAAATTACCACTGATCAAGGTCGTCAGTTCGAATCCAATCTTTTCAAAGAGCTAGCAAGCTTTCTTGGTTCTAAACGAATTAGAACTACTGCCTATCACCCGTCATCAAATGGAATGATAGAACGATGGCATCGTTCCCTAAAGGCTTCACTTATGTGCCATAATAATAAAAATTGGTTCGAAGTACTACCTACTGTACTAATGGGACTACGGTCAAGTATCCGAGAAGATGTTAACACAACACCGGCCGAATTGGTATATGGTACAACAATTCGTTTACCAACCGATTTTTTTCAAAATTCTAACGAAGATTTTGTTAAGAATCTTAAGTCCCAAATGAATATGCTTAAACCTGTTGATGTTAAACACAAGTCAAACAGAGCTTTATTTTTACACAAGAATTTGGAAAATTGTACCCATGTTTTCGTTCGTAATGATGCAGTAACGAAACCACTTCAACAGCCGTATGGTCCATATCGCGTAACTGTGGATATCAAGGGTTGTACCAAAAACATATCTACAGATCGAATCAAATCCACATTTATGTTTAATGATGAAATAATTGAAGAACCAAGTAATGTTACAATACAACTTAACCAGAATTCAAATGCACCCATAAATAGGAATACAAGCTTAATGATAAACTCTCTGGCGGGGGAGTATATGTAGCAATTAACAAAAAATACTTGTTAAATGAAAATACTTGTTCAAAAATAAAAAAATGTAATTTAATTTTTTAATTCAACTTTTTTATATAATCAAATAAAAAAAAAAATATTTTGAGAGTCTTCAAAATAATATCAAACAGGACAAACGATTTATTATATAATAAACTTCATTATTATACATTTATTGTCATACCCGAGTCCTTACGGATTGGCCATCAATGCTGTTAATATTTTATTTTAATAAAATTAAATAATTCAAAATAATTCAAAATTATTTAAAATATAAAACTAATAATGTTCCACAGAGAACCACTTAATATCATTTCCGAGAGTTCTTTAACTAATTCCGATATTTAAAGCAATACTATCCAAATTTAATTTTTCTTAAACAATCTTATTTTTAAATTCCAAAATTATTTGATAATATGTCGCTACTACTCTTCTCAGAGTAACCCAATGACCACCACCTCTATAAAGTGTCATATCCGAGTCCTTCACCTTTCATCAACATTTAAATATATGGTGCTTTTTGAACGTCTAGGAGTCTCACAGTTTCTTAAAAAATCCATAGCACTATAATAATATAGATTTGGATCGTTAAATTCATTGGCACCCGCTCCAGTTTTATTTACTTGTGCTAAACGTTTCATTTCACGCCTATAATTTGTTCAAAGTGTTAATTTTTTTTTTCATGTCTTCCTGAGTTGCGTTTGAGTCCCATTCTTTATGTTTTTCCAATATAACTGAATATTGATCGCACTTCAATTTTCTATCACAATATTCTTTATAAAATGTATTCCACAATACAGGAAAAGACTGTTACTGTTCAATAAAATTGAGGAAAAAGTTCTTTTCCTGATATTTGTCCATTTTTAGTATTTTTATTGCAATATATTTAATTTATATTCTATATATTATATAAAAAAAAAAAAAATTAATTAATTCATTTCATAGTTCATCAACTCAACTGTCAGCAGTATGAGTTTATTTTAAAATCAAAACGATTTTGATTTTTCATACTGCATTGTCCGTAATGATTCTTTCGACTTCCGGCAAATACGAATAGATAAATTGGGATTAGTTTTCGATGTTAAGTCAATGAGTATAGATGACTTTGTATTTCGTTTGGAACATTTGAAAACTCATTATAATATATCAGATAAGGAAGAGGTGAGGGATTTTCATTTGTTAGTTTCGGATTCGGTTAAGGATTGGTATTGGTCATTTATTGGTACTCTCGTTTTAACGGAATGGCCATTATTACGACTTGCGTTACTCTCACAATATAAAACTCCTTGCTCGAATTTTGAAGTGATGAGAGACATGGTTGAAAGAAAACAACAGAATAATGAAACTATTGATGTCTTTTCACGTAATGATTAAATTGAAATCTCGACTCACCGAACCAATGCCAGAATACGAAATGATCAAGATTATGAAAAGAAATTTTAAACCAAATTTAGCCAGAATAATTTACGCACTAGTTGTGTCGTCAGTTAAACAACGAGGCAGAGCGCAATTTTCTCCGGAGAGAAATAAAGAAATATAATACCGCCTCCGAGAATGAATAGACAAATAAATGAAGTTTATTTTGATGATAATAAACACCGTTCAAATAATCAATTTTTGCCTCAAGAGATTGTTGAAGTCGACGCTTTACGGTTTGATCAGCAACAAAAACAACCCGTCACTTCTTGGAACTGTAGAACAGTCGGTCACGTTTTCATTAGATCAGAGAATGATTTTTTGCAATAAAAGCGGAAAACCGAATGTGTCTCACGTCAGAAGGAAGTCATTGCATCCTGAAGAAATTGAATACTGAAAATAGATAGAAATTTATATTAAAACAAATTAGACAGGCTAATATCAGTAAATATATACCTCAGATTCGGCACTACCTACCCCTACAAACCAAACAGCAAAATTACAACAGAATTAGATCAGAAATATTTGGAGCAGAATCAAATGACAGTTTTTAACATTCCTCCACCGATAATAAAAAAAAATTGTGATTTACTTAGCCCGATTGTGAGATCTGCTTTTTTCAAACATTGTGCCACTTTTTCTAACAATATAAATGAAGACACTTTGTTTTATACTTTAATATGTTTTGTCTATGCGGCTCTGTATCCCATCTATATTTTGCAGTGGATATGCATCTTTAATAGTGAGATTGTTCAATTTTCTAGAATCAAGACAAAAGCGGTTCTTTCCGGGTTTGCGAACTATAGTTGTCCGATTACTCCATGGGCTATTACTCTCTTCAATTACTTTTAACTCAAGCATCTTATCAATCTAATTGAACGTGATTTCTTGTAAAGCCGGCGAAATGGAATAATGGCGATCCTTCACCGGTACTGCACTTTCGACCAACTTAATGGTATATTTCTCGAGAGGAGCTATTCCTAAACCATTATTTTCAAATGTTTTAAAAAGTCCTATAGCATCATTTAGTTGTCTCTGTTGATCTGGTGTTAATACATGAGGTTTCAATCTATATTCTGCTATATTATCTTCTAATTTCAGTCTATCGTTCTCAATTTCTAAATCATCCATCTTCACTATCTCAGGTATTGTTCCAAACTTTTTCCAAAAATATATCCCTAAATATAATTCTTGTACTAAGTCAGGACGGAGATACAATAACATAATATATTGTTGATCTTTGTACTTTATGGATGTTTTTACTTTCCCTAGCAATCGTTGATGATGACCACTGGCAGTTTTCACACTGGTCATCATGGGATAAATTAAAAGATCCAAATTGGCTACTAATTCTCTACAATTCCTTCCCAAAATACTAACGGTTGCTCCTAAATCCATAAACCAGAAATTTCCGTACCATCTACATTTGCTTTTATAAAAATTCTTGGATCGTTCATCACTTTATCAACTTTACGAATTGAATCTAAAATCATTTTTCTTAACTTACAACGTTCTTTGATTTTTTTTCTAATTTTCAAAATTCTACGTGAAAATAAACTGTTATTTGATTCTGCTCCAAATATTTCTGATCTAATTCAGTTGTAATTAGTTAAATACAGAAAAATTTTGATTTCCGGTTGTGTGTAGAGCCGCCCATAATTTTATGAGAATATCTAATAATTTGATTTTACTTGTGTTATTAAGTTTTATATGTTTATTTTTTTTTTTTTTTGTAATTAGTGTAAAGATATGTAAGCATTTGAATATAGTCATCAGACAAAAGCAATTTAGTGAAAAATAAAAACGTGGAATATAAATTTATCTGTAATTCAGGGGTCGTTTTGCACGGTCGAAGGGCCTATCATCGGTAAAATATTTACAAAAAAGAAAGACATTTTTATCTTTTTGTCAGTTTGTCAGTTTTATCAGTTTGTCTGCATTTTTGTAAAACTATAGTTGCTACAGTCCTGAGGTAAAATGACTGGGTTTGAAACTCCTTTGAGAGAGTCGTGTGCGAATTCGAGCTAGCCGAAATTCATTGCAGCTCTTGGTTAAGGACATAGATTATAACATATATATGAAGTTCAGTTGTCAAAAACCTAAGTCGATTGCCACAAAAACATGAGTCTAAGAATGTGTTAGTAACAAATTTCATTAAAAACAAAAACAATTGTAGTACGTGTGCCTTTTTGAGTAATTTTTTTCAATTGAGTTTTTTTTTAAGCTTCATATCTAGGTCAATAATCTATCGTTAAGGACTTGTAACGTTTAAGAAAAAATGATTGGAAATTTTGAGCAAAAAATAAAAATCAAAAATAAAGATTATTTATTGAGCGAATAATAAAAGTTGAAAAATAATCAATTTATTTTCAGCAAAAAATAAAAATCTAAAATAATTATTATTTATTGTTTTTTTATTTATAAAAATAAAATAAAAAGTTTATTACATAATTCGAAAGCACTGCCAAAAAAAGTAATAAAACATAAACAACATATTTCTAAAGTTTTTAAATCATTATGATTTTTTTTATTTAAAAAAATGATAATAATCGTTATTTACGGTCCCTGATAAATACAATAATACCTACTTCAAAGCCTATCACATACCCCCTAGCCATAACTCTTCAACCACAATTTTTACGGTTACTACCTTATTTCTTTCTTTTACCTTGGCTTTCGATAGACATAGAACATTCGAATTGAATACAAAATGAGTTTTAGCTTAAAAAATGTTCATCCTTTCAGACATTTTTTGACTTTCTTCTATATCTTCTTTCAAATAATAATCTCAATTTTAAAACCCTACTACCTAATACCCGGTGTGCTTCGCTTGGCACCACACCCACATGGAATTTCAAAATAAAAAGTAGCTTATGTTTTTCCTTTTAGACTTATAGGAACACACTGTGAAAAATTCAAGAAAATCGGTTTAGCCTTTTAGGCGGCTATAGATTTGAAACAAACTTACATACATATATACATACACACATTAATTTTTATATATAGATAGATTGAGATGTGGGGGCATCTTTATACCAGTCCTGATTCAACAATGATGCATTTTTTAATATTTCCAAATTTGTAGAATGCATCAATTGTTCTAAGTCGGGGTTTACACACAGCAATATTTCTTGCCGCAATTCTGACTTTGTAGACTAGAGAGGTTAAGAGAATGTAAATCAGTGTTACCACCACAAATGTTACTAACTACACATATCGTATGAACAAATTACACATTATTTTTTTTTCTTCTTAATATAAAATATAACAATTAAATATAACAAAAAAATCGGTTCATTATAACCCAGATATCGACCAAAATACATTTTTAGACTTTTTGAAGTTCCTATATAAGCCACAGGTTTCACAGCCGAATCTTTTTTCGATTTCATTCTTATTGAAAAAGTATTGAATTAAAATACCTTAACCAAAGACATTGAAAACAAGTAGAAGTCCAAGTCTTTTCATTCGCTCAGAAACAAAAAACAAACACGTATTAATTTGTTCTGTAGAAAATTTTAACCCAAAGTGTTAAGTTTTTTGACCAAAGTACACAAAATAGTCCAACTCTCTTTTTTTGATATTGCTGTCTTACGTGTATGGGTTCTGTGTGAATTGAGTGAACTGTAAGCAGTGTTGCCGGAGTCGATAGTTCATATTACACATCCAAAGCCCTTAAATTATCGAAAATTTAAAAAATTACACAAAAATGTAAACTAAGCTCAGTGATCTCTAAGAACAAATATCCCTGCGAAAAAAGCTCTGAGAAAGTACAGTAAAAGCGTTTATCAATGTACTTATTTATGAAATGAAATTACACAGAAATTTCATTATCCAAAAAGTATTCAAGGAATTTAAAATTGTTTAAATTTGTTCCATAGAAAATAACTAGAATTCCAACTTGATCACAAAAAAAAAACTAACTCTTTGCAGAACAATTGTATACGTGTGAAGAGACTAATTTTTTGTTTCTGAGCGAATGAAAAGACTTGGACTTCTAGATGTTTTCTATGCTGTAAGCAAAGAAGAAAAACACAAAACTTTTGCATGAAAATTCAAGCTATTAAGATCTTTTACGCGTTTTTACACTTAAGTAACCCGGCCTTGGCTGTTTATGTAATGTGGAATTATACAAAAATAATACGGAGATAATATTTTATGACAGGAGCATTTTATTAAAACTAAATCTGGATTTACTTATTTTTGTACTTTATGTACCCAATTGTCAGAAGCAAATCCAAGTTGTCAAAAATGCCATTAGATTGTATATTTGTGTATTAAAATATTGTAAAAAGAAAATTTTGCGTACAGATCGAAAAAATTAGCTTTTGTGAATCTGTGACTGAAATTTAAAATTACACATAATTTGCACATGAAACTGATTACACATGGGCTACACATGTTAAGAATAATTACACATGATATCTGTAATTACACATGAAGTGGCCACACTGATGTAAACGTTTAGCATTCTCTTCTTCTCTCTCTCCTATAAATTCATAATTGCGGCAAGAAAAATGGTAGCGTTCATTAAACTTCTGTGCATTTGGCAGAAAATATTACTATAAATAAAAAGAAATGCACATTTAAATAAATAATTGTTATTTTATTCGAAATAATTCTATAAATATATAAATCATCATGAAATTTAAAAAAATGGACACTGTATCAGTGTTATGTGTAATTACACATATCGTGTGTAATTTTTATTTACATGTGTATGTAATCAGTTTAATGTGTAATTTTAACTCTCGTCACTTAGGCTTAATAAATTGTTTTTCCATTTGAACGCCAAATTTTCTTTTTACAATACTTTTATTAAAAGTACACAAATATAAAATCTAGTGGCATTTTTGACAAATTGGATTTGCCTCTGACAATTAAGTATCTAAAGTACTAAAAGTAATAAATTCAGATTTAGTTTTAATAAAATGCTTCTGTCATTTAATAGAATCGAAGACAGGAGTTTATAAAACTTTATCTCCTTAGTACCATTGGAATAATATGACCTCTTAGGTGATCCAAAAACTCACATGAATTTAGAACTTTTGTTTATGGTTAAGGCCAAAGTATATAAAACTAGTCAGACTCTTTGACAGAGGTACCTAAATCTAAAAGTGTGTTAGTGAAATAGTACAAACTCTAAGCGTGTATTAGTAATAAAAACTTAAATATATAAGTGCTATTTTATTTTCCCAACATCTGCAGAGTTGTTTTTTTTTTTTAAAAAAAGCTTAAATTAAAATTTCTTTGAATTTTCAATACCAAAAATAGAAACTCTGTTCTACAAAATAATTTCTAAAAAGAACAAAATAAATTGTCAAAAATAAATAAAATAATTTATTTTGGGCATAAATAATGTATTTTATATATTTATTTGTTATTATTTTATTCACAATGTTTTTCATAAATTTTAAAAATGTATAAGTAAGTGCGAAAAAGATCTCAATAGCTTGAAAATGTTCATGAAAAAGTTTTGTGGTTTTCTTTTTCGCTTACAGTTCTCTCAATTCGCACAGAACCCATGTAAGATAGCAAAATCCAGGGTACACTGAACGGGTATAATCGTCGGCCCAGCTGATTTTGTTTTGGTGTAGTAGATCTTTTAAAATTTCTTTATGTTTTGCTGTTTACATGAAGAATCAAAAAATAATATTGTATATCTTGCAATGTATTTTAATCAGTTGTTTTTGACACTCCTAATACACAAAAGAGGTGACCTGTTTAGTGTGTCCTGGCAATATCAATAATATCAATAGAGAGTCCAGACTATTTTGTATATTTGGTCATAGAAAATAACTCCACTTACAATAACCTAACTGTATTGTTAAAATATCATAAACTCTTTGTATGGTTAGTGAAATTTTCTCGCATGAACCAAGTATAATCATAGCAAATACAAAGTACTCGCACATCTATAAAAACAACAATTCCTTGTATTATTGTAAGTGTAAACTAAACTCTGACTGGCGCACGAATGTCGAGAAATGGCTAATGAACCAGAAAATGAGACAATAAAGGAGAGGAAGACTAAAATAACTCACGAAAAAAATTTTACATGGCAATACAAAAAACAATTTGACAGTAAAGCGAGGTGGTATCAATGAAAAAAATGTAAGAACAGCTGTTCTTACGAGTAATTTTCTAGTTATACTTATGGTGTGTGTTCGCCATATGGTATTAGATTTACAAAGTACTGCTCCGCACATCTACAAAACAACAAGTTCCTTGTATATTGGTTTACGTATACAATCTTACTCCTTACTAATGTCAAAATGATATGAACAGAAAAGATGAGAGAATAAAGAGAGGAAGATCTATATAATACTCGACGGAAAAAATTTTACATGGGAAATACAAAAATAATTTGACAATAAGCGGCGAGGTGTAATCAATGAAAAATTGTAAACAGCTGTTCTTGACGAGTACACTTTCTAATTATACTATTGGTGTTGTTCCGTGACAGTTGTTTGCAGTGTGCCAAACAATGCCTTTTTTCTTAACAAATAAAAAATATTTAAAAGAAAGAAAAAACCCTCTTAATTAAAGAAAGAAATAAATAAACCAAAATAAATAAATAAATAGCTTTTTAGCCAATTTAATTTTAATCAGGGTTGCTTTTTAAGGTTTTTTTCAAATAAAAAATTAATTGTAATTCTGAGTTTTTGCTTAAAAATTCCAAAAACATATGCCACGTTATTAGTTTTGAATAATTGCACAAAATTCTTCTTGTAAATAAGCGGGATATCAACATCACATAAACAACCCACTAACCCGTCCTTAAAGGTGATATAGGACGTGCTTAAAATATTACTGTTTTTGTAAATGTAAAATGTTTTTCTTACTTTGGTGATATTGTTTACAAATGTTTTTCTAAGTCCAAATTAATATAGCGCGTATGTAGCAGTGTGTGCTGACACAATCAGCTGATATTTTAGAATGTCATGTTTGTTCTGAACATCATCAGTTTGCAGTGCTGTTTTATTTAGAACCGTTTCTAAATTTACTGCTCTGCATTTATATACAGAAAGAGAGAATTAAAAAAGATGGTACCACAGTACTGTTATTTCTGTTGTGTCGCTGTTGTTTTTGTTTTTTGTTCGTCTAGTTTAATAAAAACACAAATAATCCAAATATTAGTACCATCTTAAAATAAAAAGAATAAAAGAAAATAAATGGAAGAAAATTTAATGGAATTTAAAACAAACAATAGTTTCTTATATGATAAAAACATTCTGCATACAGGAATCAAATTTTAAAGAAAAAAATTGATAAATTTATCAAAAGAAAATATCAAAATGTGTAAGTTGTTTATGATGACAGTGAACAGCTGATTATTCTCGCTGTAACTGCTGTTGCCTACGCGCTATTGTAATTAGTGTTTTAAGCATATGTTGATGGAAGTTGATGGAAGAAACTGCCACCAACTTTTATCAAATTTCAATGAACTCTCATATTTTGTCTTTCTCTTGCTCTCATTTGCAAGTTTTTTTTAAAGTAAATGAACGATTTAGCAAGTTCCAGCAACATTTTGTGATAAATATCACAAAATATCAGGTACGTGAACTCAGATATTATTGTGCTGTGCTTATTATAACAAAAAATATCCCGTGTAAGCTCACATAATAATTTTGTTTTTAAAATCGCTGAATTTGAAGAGAAAACAGCTGAGTCCTCATCACTTTCGTCGCATTTGTTATTGTTCAAGCATGTGCTTGTTCAGAAGTGTTAAAGATAACAGTTGTTCAATTTTGTATTGAATTATAACTTATAAGATTTTTTGATTTTAAAGTGTTTTTTATAATTATTGAGAAAGAAAAATAAATTGCGAAAAAACCCATTAAAATATATGAAATTTTTGCAAAAAGTTGCAATAAAAAATTAAATTTACTAAAAGTTGGCTCTTAATTAGTAGTAAACATTTTTGCAACTGTGGCCATTAGGCAGAACATTGACTACGAATCTCTCGTGTTTTCTTCATACATTTCCTTGTGTTATACTTCGAACAACATATTTTTCTTAAATTAAAATTTTTGAAAAAAGTGGAATGTAAATCAATGATATTGCTTTCAGAGTTCAACTAATTAATACTATATTAAAGATGGCATCAATGCAGTTTGTTTTACAACCATTACCAGGAACGGATGAACAATTTATTGACAGGTGAGAATCATGATTTTTCCAGGTTACCTATTTATTTATTGGGTGAAGAAATCGTTGTCGGCAAAAATAATTGTGAATTTCTTACTTATATATCATTTTTTGTTTTCCAAACGTAAAAGTTCGTCCTACACTTCATCTATGTATTTTGTGGACGAATATTTCATATTTTTATTGGTTCGGTAGGTAGTCGATACATATGTATGTAAGTATGTGCACTATTTTGTACATACTTATGAATGCATGAATATACATACATATGTATATGTACATTTGTATGCATATACATGTACATACATACATATATTGTACATATGCACAACACGACCGTTTCTGCAAAAATACATTTTTTATTTCTAAAGAAATATTAAACATGATTTGCTCTTTATTACTTTATATTCTTTGCTGTAAAGTTTTGGATGAATCAGTAGGAAATATCAATTTAAAAATAATTCGTAATTTGCTTAGTATTTAAAATTGGCACATTTTAAAATTTGTTTCTTCAGTAATTTCGGTCAAGAAGATACTTTGTATGTGAGTATATTAATTTAAACTTTATTGCTAACTAGGATATGCATTTTTAGAATATTCTAGTTTACACTTTCATATCTTTTCTAGTTTCAGTTTATAAAGCTTTTATTAAGAAGCTGAAAAAATAATGATTTAACATTGTATTGTCATTAGAACCCCAGCAAACACAAAGGGTTATATCAAATTGAGATTGAAACGTCAAACGTTTGAGAATCCTTTGAAAATAACTTGAAAATAATAGCTTTCTCAACAAAAAAGGGGAATTAATTCTCAAATTGAGAAATGCTATTATTATCAAATGAAATTCTCACACATTTAGTCAAATGTGGAATATACAAATAACTTTTTGATTTTAAATTTTATTTATTTTATTGATTATTTTATTTGTTAATTTGTCTTTGAGAGTAGTATTTGTTGGTAAAAACAATATTTTAATATACATACATATATACTTATTAAGAAAAACCGCAAATTTTAGATAGTTTTTTAAGGAAAATTATATCAAAAATTATTTTCAAATATCGGCTACTTAAATATCAAAATAATATTTTAAATTAGATTTTTCTTAAATTTTTTAATTTTGTTTAAAAATATTTTTTAAGATTTTTAAATAACTGCTATCAAAGTGAGAAAACAAAATTACTTTTTTTATAACTTTTTTTCTTAGGAACTTTCAAAAAAGTTAAAAATATGCACTTAGTTCCAAGATTGAAAATCTAATGTAGAAATATGCTTTCGTTTTTTCCCGAACAATAAAGAGAATGATAAAATAATAATACTATTTCTATACGTTAAGGCGATATATCATTTATAAATGAAAATAGTATCTTTGCTATCTTACAAATAACTTTAAATAAAATAAATTTAATAAGAAGAAATCATCTGAAAAATACATAAAGTTAAGCTAGGTAGTTCAAGTTTTTCTTTCTGAAACTGTTTTTCATTCTGAAATTCTTGCTTAAATTATGTTGTATTGTAAAATTCGGCTATGCTTTAATTACATCAAATTGTAATTCAAGTACGAAAATGAAGAGAAAAATAAATTTCGAAGTACATGCAATTACTTTTAAAGTTTTTTAATTCTTACTGCTAAATCTAAAATAATAAAATTTCAAAAAAAAAACTAATAATAAAAAAAATAAATTTTTAGTATTAAAAACCTTGATATGTTGTGTTATATTTAAGCCCTTTTGATCAGAACTATCTTCATGTTAAGTTAATTTTTATTATAAATTTGTAAAGTGAACAAAAACTTCGAAATCAACCGATCAGTAGTTTGACCCCAGGAGAATTATTGTGCATAAGAGATAATTTTTTCACTCTTTAAAGGAATTTATTAAGTCACGTTGTAACTTTACTATCAGGTTTATAACATAGAAAAAAATCGTTCATCAACTCCAAAAATTATTAAATTTATCACAGACAATACCAACAGAGAAATATTCAGAAGTGTTGAAAAAAACTCCAAAAAAATGTATGTTTAAAATTTTAAAATTTGATAGATGAAAGATATGTGATAGAGAAAAAGGAAATAAATTAATTATTCAAACAAAAAATTTTACATCGTTTTCAAGATAATTGGCAAAAATTAATGTGCTCCTATGTCGAAAGTTCTCCCTTTTGCCCTACATATTAATAAATGTTCATGTATTTAAGGAAACCAATTTATTTTCTTATTTATTTGGATCATTCCATATAAAATCTAAAAAGTTCTACAGCTATATTATTTAGCTATTTTTTAAAAATTAAATCTTGTTGTTTTCAACAAAATGAGCGTGCCTGAAGACACTGCATTTAAAAATCGCTCAAAATATTGAGGGCCATTGAACATTCTAAGTGAACAATGTTTTAAAAATTTTTAAAAAATTGGTTTGATTTCATTTGTCGCGGCCACATCCCTTTACATGTTACTCTTTAATAAAACATTGATAAACTTAGATATTCTTTCTAGCTGCTACTTAAAATGCCTTATCTCTCGAATTATGAATTTGTACCTATTCACAATAGATCGTGGAATATTATATTTTAAATAAAAAAATTAACAGCAATTATGTATAATGCCATTTTATATTTTTCTTTACCAAATTTTATGAACTTTAAAGAAATTTTTTATTCTGTTTTAGGACAATTTAAAAATTTTGCAATAAATTACATAATATTATTGGTTTATTTCATTACTTTTTTATATATTTTAGTTAACTCGGTGAAATTTTGTGATCATATTCAATATGCGTTTATGTTTTTCATATTTGTTCCCAATGATTGTAAAAAAGAAGCACTTGTAAATTGCTTATTTGTTTACTGCAAAATCTAGAACAAAATATATTTTATTTTGCTTATTTTTAACATTTTAGATGTTTAGTACAATTTTTTAGATTTATTTTTTAATTTTAAAAAATACCTTTTATGAAACGCTCTACCGGAGGATAAAAACTAACCCAGAATTAAATTTTTTTACTCAGTTATTTAGTTAACATTCTAAGCTAAGTATACATGAATAAAACATTATCATTAATCTTAAACTAGATTAGTTACGGTATAGGTAAAGTTACTGTCGCAGTGGTTAGAAATGAGTCAAGTTGAAATAATTTTTTAAGTACGGGTTATTTAAAAATGTTATTTATATCTTATTTTTAATTTCAGACTTCGAGAAGTTTCTGACAAAGTTAATAAGTTCGGATTTGGAACACATCGTATATTTGAACAACTTAAAATTCCTGTAAAAGAAGTTGTAATCGGGCCTAATCATATTGGCGTCCTCTTGGAAGATGGTAAAGCATTTCGAGTTGCATTTTCTATCAACACAGAACGTTTAGATCTAAGTAAAAATGATTCTTCTAAAAGGTAAATATGCATAAAAATTTAATGATAATTTGTTTATATAAAAAATAATATCAAAAAATCTCATGAAACAGGAACTAAGTATTTATATCTCGCCATATAGCGTTGCAAAAGTGATCATAAACTGTTATGAAATCATTTATTTTATTTTTATGAAAAAAAAAAAATAGAAAATCTTGCCAAAGAACATTCTGCGTGTGTAGGAAAATAAAAATTAATCAAATTATTTTTATATTTACTAATACAACAAACCCTATAGTGCCCCTTAGACACATCGCAATAAACATTTTCTTTTGAAAATTAGTCGCCAAAGTATTATAAAAATCATATTCCGTCGGGAAGGTATTATTTTCTCTTGGAAATTCGAAGTCTCTAAAAATTCTTTTCTGTAAGACACTCAAACGATGTTCACAGATGTGTTGCTTAGTCACTTTTAAAATATAATATTTCTGTATTTATAATTAAAATTATTGTTTTTATTATTTTATAATTATTTTATTTAAAAAAGTCAGACTGAAAAGTCTGAAGTACTTTCACATTTAATGATCATTACTTTATAATGACCCAAGCAACTGTAATTTATGACTCAACTGCCTTTCAAGTAATTATTTTATATGACCGATGTAAGAACTAGTTTTGTTATTACTATGGGACTTAACACGTGGTTTGCGAACATAAAGAAAAATTTTGTGGAAAGAATACAACGCTGAAATAAACACTTTAAAAAAAACAAATAAATTTAAATTATTTTACTTAAAACATTATGTTTGGTAGGACAACATTTGTTTTTAATAACAGCTGCACGTATACTCTATGCCAAAGACATACATTAAAGAATTCTCCTAACGGGTAGTTTTTCTTGCTCTAGCCGTTCACATTTTTGTATGTCCCGTGAGTTCGAATATGATCTAATGCATACCTCTGGAGCAGTCTGCACTCGGTTCTTCTGGAGTTCATTTGCTGAATTACTTGACGCTGAGCCTTTGTACGCCATTTTCGTTCTGCTATGTCTAATTAGGTATTATTTTTAACAATATTCACTTAACACAATTTTTACAAAAACTTACCAATATGTTAAAAAGGAATTAAAAAAATAACAGAAATGGGATCAAAGGAACAAAAAAATAACAGGAATTATTGTTCTCGACAGTGGTTTTAAAATACTTTTTTAATAATTGTGTAACTATCGAACCCTTAAAGATTTCTCAATAATACTTAACATTGTCAGAGTTAAAGTGTTTTCCAGTAGATTTTTACAAGTTCTTATCGGGGAAGTGGGAGGCCCTTGACTATGTAATTTTGTTGAAAAAATTCAGCCTATTTTTTAATATAATGTAACAAAAACTGAAACAATTTTTTTTTATGTTATATAACAGAGGGGTCAATTTCATTTACTGATCCTATTCTTGAACTACATATTGATTAAGATTTTGGATTCACGTTATTGAATGAAGCCTAATAGAAAACATCCACACAGAAAATTTACACTAAAAAACATTTAAATAAACTTGTAAAACAAATAAATATTTTGGCTTAAATATACAATTTTGATCAAAATAAATTAAATTAAAATGTCACAGGTGACAATCGATACTACTTATCGCGGATTTAAAAACACAAATGGCGGGTTAGAATTATATTTAGATTCAAACCACTTTATTATAATTTATAAATATGTTTCATGTTTCGCTTTTAAAAGCAATAAAAGCACCATAATGGAAGAAAATTGCTTGAATTTTAGCAAAAATTTCATACATTTTAGTAATTTTTTAAACAAAAAAATCCACCTAGGAACAACTATATGTTTCCATTATTATTATTATTATTTTTTGAACAATTTATAAAAGGATTTATTTGGGATGACTTTATGGCGAATGTCGAACCAAATTTTAACCTTATTTTGTCCTTTTTTAAGTTTTATAAACTGGGTGGCATAAATCTTGGTCCTCAATATTTTTAATAATCATTTTTTACAAAATTCCCAAGACCAGAAATTACGAACAAAAAATATAAAATTTTAAGTGTTGAAAAAATACAAAAAAAAAACTGAATATATAATATTTTTCTTAACTTTTCAAATAACCGGATAAATTTACTCCATTCGTAAATTGATAAATTTTTATTAATCTTGCAAAAATTTTTACATATAATATGTTTCCAATTTTGTTACTTTTGTTTTGTGTTTTTTTATTGAATTATAAAAAATAAACAAATGTTCTTTCTTCAAATTTGTCTTTTACGAACTCATTTAGCATTGAAATTGAAGCGTAATTGAAATGAGCGTGTTTCAAATGAACTTTGACCAATATTTAATAGTTTATGAACTTTACATGCCATTTGATTGATTTTATGAAAATCCCTAATACAAAATTTTAAAAAGTAAAATGTACTAAAAGGAAAAGTTTAAAAAAATATTTTCTTTGTATACTTTAGAAATGAATTTGCTATAAATAAATGAATAGTTTATAGTTGTTTAGGCGTCTGTAAAGGATGTTACATAATAAGTAGTTATTGGATTTTGGACATAATAAATACCCATATTTTCTCTGCGGAACATCGCAAAAAAGCAAATTTATAATTCACGTTTTAAATAGTAAACATTCATAAGAAGTTTTCTTAGTTTGTCATTACAACTTTTGATAAATATTAGAAACACAATATGCAAATAATAAATTTTTCATTATTTGTTTTATGTTTGACTTTGAAATTTAAAAATTATTGTTCAATCAAAAGTTTTTGTTTATAATTATCTGTGTATTTGAAAACAACCCCAGTTTTTCGAAAAGTTTCTTTAGATTAATGTAACTTTTTATTGGATAGATATCAAAGTTGGAGGTATTGCACTAAATTGTGAAAAAAATTTTGATTTTTAACTATTTTCCACCACTATAGTTATAGAGAAACATTTCTTCACTACCACTAAAAAATGTTAGTGATATTGAAACTTTTTTCAATTTATAAAGTTGACATTTTTCCAAACAATTACAACTCAATGAACTAATTTTATAGAGCTGTGATGGTAATAATCAAATTTAAAATCGTTTTAAAACAACACTATATAATTTAAAATTTCTTTTTGTGTTTGAAATCTTAAAAGTGTATTTGTGCATATTGAGCTATCCATTTATAAACGAGGTACCTTACTGTCTGATTCATCATTTCACAGACCGAAGGCCTAAAGTTAGAGAGATAAATGTTGGTCACCCGAAAAATATATCCCTTACGATGGTATTTTGGAAGTTCAAATATAGTTCCTTAATATTTGCGTACATTTAGTTGATTATGTTTTAAAGATACCATTTTATGAGGTGTTAAGTGAGAATTATTGCGAAATATCATTTAGTTTGTGTATTTGTGTGAAGAAAGTTTAAACAAAGATTAAATCATTTCTTTTTCTTTTAATTACGTGTAACAATCTTTAAATTTGGCGTCATGAGCGAACATTAGTGGAGGATGGTTGTTTTTTTGTGCTACTAATGTCATTTAGTGTAAGAAGAAAAGAATGTATATGCACTAGGCTTTGAGCCTGAAAAAGATTTTAACTATTCCACTATTTATTTTAGTGGTTAAAAAATATTTTTTCAGCTGTCCACTTATGCTGTTGAGGCTTGATATTTTTCAAGCTCACCACTAAAGCGTAAAGATTGTAGTGTTTTAAAAATTTTGCACTATTTCATAAGTGTTAGTGGAAACTGGCAACTTAGTGCACTACCCACCAACTCTTATTATGATATATTTGATATGATTGGAAATTTTGTAAAAAAAAATCGATTCATTATTTCAAAAATATTTTAGGAAAAAATTAAGTGTCAACACAGTTTGATAAGCTTAATCTCCATTTTTTTTTTTTTTTAAAGATTAACGATGTAGGTATGTTTAGACTTCTATTCACGTCATAATATTATATTTTTAAATACATACCTAGGTGACCAATGTTTGGGGTCTAACCTTTATATTCGCGGTATCACAAA